>SAXG01000079.1:82609-187254 GCA_012932865.1 Amylostereum areolatum
TAGGTCAGCGAACAACGCAGTTTTGCCGTCGGAGACAAAGTATGGCTAGAAGGCAAAAAATCTGAAGACGACGAGACCGAAAGCTAAGCTTGCTGCCAAACGATTTGGACCCTTCGAAATCATTGACGTCATCAGCCCAGTCAACTACCCGCTTGAAGCTGCCGAAGACGTGGCGAATCCATCCGACTTCCATGCCTCGCTGCTCACCGCGTACAAGGAGACAGCCGCTCACGGGCCAAATTATGAAACGCCGCCACCACCTCATTGACGATGAAGAAGAATACAATGTTGAAGACATTGTCGACTCTAAACCACTCATAACAAGAAAGGCATTCAGTACCTCGTCAAGTGGGCCAGCTATCCCGACTCCGAAACACTGGCTCCCGCGTTCGTCGCTCTCAGGTTACCGACATGATTGACACTTTCCACAAGCGCCATCCAAATGCGCCCCGCCTGTGCGTTCCCTCGCATCTCCTTTGACGATTTCCTCGCATCCACCCTTGCAGATGACATCGCGCTCCAGGCGAAAGCGCATCTTAAAGGGGGGTAATGTCATGGATCGTCCATTTCTTTCTTGTTTGCAGACCTTGTACACGCGACGTGTCACGGCACATGACTTTCCTTCGCATCACATGCTCAACGACGTCATTGCCCGGACTTCCGAACGGCGTTCCGCACCCTTATCTATGACATCACTGCTCCGGACTTCCGTCCTCCTCCCCATGACTCCTTTCTTATTGTTCCCCCCCGCTCGCACCACTATCGCATCGCATCGCACCATCGTTCCCACTGTATATAAGGACAGTATCCCTTTTCCCGTTCCTCAACTGTCCATCTCGTCATACGGTACTGTAGCGCACGTTGCACTACCCTAGACCCCGGCACTCTCGAATCTATTTTCTTTCTCGCTCCTCCCATTGTCGCGACTTAGGCGGTTCATCGGTCTCATAAACTGCGTTTCTGACACCCGTGGAGAATTGAGTCGGAGATTCCCTGCAGGATTCCCCTTGGTGCATGTAAAATGACGACTCGCCCTTTGCACTGCCCAGCACGAGCGACGTGTACGTATGTTTTCGTGAGACATGTGCCACAACACCTACGGAAGGGGCCACAGCGCCGAAAATGGGCTGCGAAATCAAGCCTGGGATCTAATTTACCACGAACATTGTCCCGCGAGAAATTTGCCGTGGGAAATTACCCATGGCAGGATCCCCATGGAAACGTCCCCGCGGCATCTTCCCCGCGGAGAATTCTCCGCGGCGGAATTCCCTGCAGAGACGTCCCCGGGGACATTCTCCCCGGCATATTCCCGTGGAACACTTTCCGCGGCGAATTCCCTGTGGAGAATTTCCAGCGGCGCATTCCGATGACGCAATGTCCGTGGTAATCCCCGGGGGCTCGACTTTGCGGGCTGTTTTAGCGCCGTGTTGTAGTAAGGCCAGGCCTTTTCACCTGTTCAGTGAAAACACTGGGTCAGTCTGGTATCAGGCATGCAATCGATTGATTCAACAAGGAGCAAACGCAGTAAACGAGTAGATGAAAGAATACATTGAACAACAGGAGACTACGCTGTGTGAGAGACAAGGAAGCTCCGCAAACTCCCCGTTCAAAGAGGCACTCATTGACACTTGGATGGCACCTTTGTTGGGGACCGCCTACCATCGATGATGTTGTCGGCACTCCGCCGCCGGGCGACCCACTGGTCTTCGCGCAAAGTGTCATACCGGCCGGTTGGCCACCCGCAGCTACTGTGGCCACATGATCCCTACCGCCACTGCAGCATTGAGGCCGGCTCCGCGTATGGAGAAACAAGGGGCGCAAGGAAAGAAGCGGCCCTTCGTTTCGTCCTCTAGACGTGGCCGTCGACCTCGACGCTGTTCATAGCAGCGTCGTCGACGAACGCGAGCGGAAATCCTGGGGAACGGACCCCCTGGCCTCCCAAAAGTCGGCGTCCGAGAAGAGTGGAGAACTTACCGTCTTCGTCGATGAAGGATGTTCTCATTGCCTCGCAACCGACGGTCTCGTCGCCTCGTCCTAGTCTCCTCCTCTTAGCCTGGGCTGAACATAGTGGGCGGAGCGCGTCTGGGGGCGGCACGCACGTTGTCGTCGCTGTCGACCGAGATGGCATTTCATCGTGTCGTCAAGCCATTTAGTTGTCTGAGTCGGCGCTCATCGTGGTAGATGGCGAACCAACCCGTCGTCGTCACACGGTTGGCGACCGGTGACATCGTACGGTGGAGACGCTGATCGCGTCGTCGTACTCGTCGTCGTATTCATCTTGCCATGAAGCTGGGCGTCGACCTCCGCCTCGTCCATGGCTCTCCTCATCGCGAAACTGTAGTCCTCATCCATGTTGACCATCCTCATCCTGGGGCCGAACGAGGCCGTAATCTTGCGCATCGAACGACGCTTGACTCGCTCCAGAGTCCCTACGTCCCCCGCATTCCCCTCCAGCGAGTGGCGAAGGCACCGCACCCTCCGGCCGCTCGATCCTCTCAATGCACCAAAGCGTGTTTTGTGGCCCCACGCATCCGTTCAGGGCCAATATACGTGCGGAAGAAAAGGACTGGGGAAGGGGATCGAGGGCTGAGGGCGAGAGGGGAAAATGGACAGAGAGGGTTGGAAAGGAACGAAATCGGGGAGACAGGCGAGGGCGTCGTGGGGGTGTCGAGGAGAGCCGGAGGCGCGCGAGCAAGGAAGAGGAATAGGTAGAAGTCGAAGAACGAGGAGGCGGAGAGGCCCACGAGGGGGTGGCAGGGAACAGTCGGAGGCACGCTAGAATACGACGTGATACAGAGAGGGATGTGGGGGGGGTGGAGGGGAGAAGGGGGCGGGGCGGGCCGGGGAGAAGGCGGGAGAATGGCGGCTGGGAGAAACCGGGGGGGGGAGGGGGGGGGAGGAGAGGGGGCGGGGAGAGAGAGGGCGGGAGAAGGGGGCGGGGAGAGGGGGCGGGGAGAGGGGGGGCGTAGGGGGGCGGGTGAGAGGGGGGGGGGGGGGCGAGCCGGGCGGGGAGAGGGGGCAGGGGAGGGGGGGGGGGGGCGGGTGGGGCGGACGGGGAGAATTGGCGGGGCGGGGGGCGGGAGAGGGCGGGGGAGAAGCGGGGGAGCGGGGGGGAGGTGGGCACAGCCGGCGGGGAGAGGTGTTGTGGAGGGCGGGATAGAGGGGGGGGGGCGGGGGAGACGGGGGTTGGGGGGGGGCGGAGGGGCGGGGGGGAGAGGATGGAGGGGGGGGGCGGGGAGAGGGGCGGGGCGGGGAGAAAGGGGGGGGGCGGGGGGATGGCGGGGGGGGGGGGCGGGTGAGAGGGGGGGGTGGGGGGGGGCGGGGAGAGAGAAATGATGGGAACGAGGGACAGAGAGTTAGTTGCTGTAGAGGGGCTGCGCTGGAGAGAAGGGGCGGTCGGGGTCGGGGTATCGATATGGCCAGACGAATCTTGAGAATGAAGGCCACGCGGAGACAGCGAGGGGGGCCAGGATCACTGCAGCTTCGGCTAGCGTGGAGCGAGGAGAGCTGCCTGGCTTCTCTAAACGCCATCGCAACACGTCAGTCTAAGCCCCAAACCCCAAAAAAGACGACGAGCGACAGGCGACTTACCCGTTCGAGCTCTTCATAGGCTGTGAATCATTGTATCCTTCGAGGCGTATCGATTGTTAGGAACGCGAGTCAAGTCTGTAGGGCCGGCCCGACATTGTGTGGGTCGATGGGGGATGGAAAATGTACTGTGTGATGTGGTGGGAGGAAGAGAATGGGGGGGAGGGAATGCGTTTGGAACGACGCACGTGCCCCCCCGCCCCGGGTTGAACAGAGGGAAGACAATGCCAGAGACATCCAGGGACGGACGGACACGTCTGTTAACTCCGCCTTGGTGGTTGTCCAAGGGAAAGAAGAAAAAGTGGCGGGTCCCTCCGCTGAACAAAAGGGAGGAGGGGAGAAAAGAAAAGAGTAGATTGGGTTCGAAAAATTCGTTTGGGGGATGTCACTGAGGTTGTTCCGCTCTCACTTTTAGTCACAAGTGTCCCGTCCGCGCACCGTATTTGTGCTCAGAATGGGGCGAGTTGCGCGGGCAGGACGTACCATCTACGAGAGGGACTCGCGGCAGGGGGGACGTCCTCTCCTCCTCTGTGCCTGGAAGTTTCAAATGCGACGAGGACCTACCAGCTACGCCGAACGCCTCGAGGGAGACCCGCGCCCGAAATCTAAAATTCGTCGTCCGCCGTCCCCGCTTCCTTAACACAGGATCGCCTCCACACGTTCGTGCACGCGTCCACGAGGATGGAGGACCATGCACCCTCCATCGCAAGAGTCTCGGACGCTGGGACGTCTGACATCCGTCCGCAAAGCCGACACAGAAAGCAGGGCCTGACCAGTTTCCCCATATTCCCAAAAGCGAGAGTGCGCATCCCAACGCTATCTCGCATTGGCAAGGCCGGCACGGTCGATGTCTCGAAGCTGCGTTCGTGAGAGAAAACGGATGCCTATGGACCTGCTCTGCCTCCAATCGTCGCCTCGTCCATAGTCCCGGATCGCCTCGCGTCGAGCCGCCCCGGTCTTTATCTCCCACGCCCGACCTCTGACTTTTCCATCCATCAGTTACCGCGCGCCCATTGCCTTGCGACGACGAGCTGCGACATCCGTCCACACCCCCCAAACGAACGGCGACGACATCGCCTGCGGCTGCCGGCACGCGCATGGCATGTCCCAGCATGACGGTAGGCCGCGGCTCTTTCTATGCTGGGTCCATTCTGACCCTTGCCCGATAACGAGCACATGCGCATCCTCGGTCGTTCTTTCTACCCAGTGCCCGTCACCCAACTGATCGCAGATACACACACACCTCTGTCGCCCACCTCGTCCAAGCGATCGCATATACCGGATCCGACGCTCCCTTGACGACACCACGCCACCGATAACAAGCGTGTTCGCACTTCCGGGGATATCTTGACCTGCCCTCGTGTATAGGAAGTTCCATCCCCTACGGTAACGGGCGGTGGGTCCCTCCAACACTACACAACCGGACTGGCATTACTGGATTAGGACTTATCTCAAGCAAGTTGCGACCACAGAACAGCAGAGACCAAGTTCCCGTCCATCCCGTCGGGTCCGAAATCGAGATTCCCGGAGACCATGAGCAGGAAGGGGGTGTATCACCGCTCCTGCTCCCGATTTTACCGCGACACCATATGCGACGCGCCTTCCGACCCAAACGTAGAAGATTCGACTTAGAACAAGGATTAGGGTCGGATCCGGGTCGTCGAGAAAGAAGAAAATATGGGTGAGCCGCGAGGGACAGGGGAGGGCGTGGATCGTCGGACGGGCTCGGGACCGGGTGGGCGCGGGGGGTACGGAGGGACTTAGCGGTGTTGGAGGAGGAGAGGAGAGTTCAGGAGGTTTAAATGTCGAACGGGTCGGGTGTGCGCGGACGAGCGGCGCGGCGCGTGCGGGGCGCAGGAGCGAACGCGAAGCGCTCGATCTCGTCATCTTGGCCGCGGGCGACGGGCGGGAGACCGCGGCGAGGCGCGACGTTGCGTCTGAGGGTGTGCACGCGCCACTCGTCGGCGGGGGGAGTCGCCCACCTGTCGGCCTCCGCAGACAGCGCAAGGTCGCGCTGGAGCGTTGCGTGGTCACGGCGCGGTCCGAGAGGGGTGCGGGGCGCGGGCTGGGAGAAGGAAGGAGGCTCGAGGTCGAAGTCTGAGTCTGAATCGGAGACTTCGATGAGGGGTGAGTGGGATGGGCGGGGAGGATGGGCGGACGGAGTCTGGGGAAGACGCGGGGCGATGGGGAGGGAGTAATGGCGGCGGAGACCGGGGGAGGCCTGAGGGGGAGAGCGGCCTTTGTACGAGGGTGGGCGACTGCTGCCCGTGGATGCGTCAGATTCGGAGTCAGAGACGTTGGCCATGAATGCGTCGCCTCGCTCGTACATAAACGGCGTTCTGGGCAGGCGACGGTTCAAAGAGATGGCCTCGCGGCGCTGGAAGGGGACGCTGGAGGTAAGGGGTCCCACTCGAACCGGAATGCGGCCAGCCATCGGCATATCCTCGTCCTCGTCCTCATCTTCGTCTGCCGAGTCGATCTCGATAACGTCCGACTCCACGTCGTTGTATTCCGCCAGCACCCCGAGCGGGATCCTTGGGAACGGCCTGGAGAAACAAGGGGCGCCAAGGGGAGAAGCGGCCCCTTCGTTTTCGTCCTCGTAGACGTTGGCGTCGACCTCGAACGCATGTTCATCCGCATCGTCGTCCGACAGAACCGCGAGAGGAATCCTGGGGAACGACCTGGCCTCCCAAAAGTCGGGCGTCCCGAGAAGAGTGGAGAACTTCCCGTCTTCGTCGATGAAGATTGTTCTCATTGCCCTCGAACGCGTTCTCGTCGCCCTCGTCCTCGTCTTCCTCTTCGTCCTGGGCTTGAACATAGCTGGGCGAGCGCGTCTGTGGCGGCACGTTGTCGTCGCTGTCGACCGAGATGGCATCCTCGTAGTCGTCAGCATAGTTGTCCTGAAGTCGGCGCTCATCGTGGTAGATGGCGAACCCAACCCCGTCGTCGTCACCGGTGGCTGACCCGGTGACCTCGCTACCGGTGGAGACGCTGATCGCGTCGTCGTACTCGTCGTCGTATTCATCTTGCCACTGAAGCTGGGCGTCGACCTCCGCCTCGTCCATGGCCTCCTCATCCGCGTAACTGTAGTCCTCATCCATGTTGACATCCTCATCCTGGCCGAACGAGCCGTAATCTTGCGCATCGAACGACGCTTGACTCGCTCCAGAGTCCCCTACCGTCCCCGCATCCCCTCCAGCGAGTGGCTGAGGCACCGCACCCTCCGGCCGCTCGATCCTCTTCAATGCCCCAAAGCGGCCCCACGCATCCGATTCAGGGCCACTATACGTGGGAAAGAAGGACTGGGGAGGGGTGCGAGGGCGAGAGGGGGAAAATGGGAAAGAGAAGGGGTTGGAAAGGACGAAATCGGGACAGGCGATGGGGCGTCGTGGGGGGTGTCGAGGAAGGAGCCGGAGGCGCGCGAGCCCAGCGAAGATGAATAGGTAGAAGTCGAAGAACGAGGAGGCGGAGAGGCCCACGAGGGGGTGGCAGGGACGTCGGAGGCAACGCTAGAATACGACGTAGATACAGAGAGGGATGGGGGCGGGGAGAATGATGGGAACGAGGACAGAGAGTTAGTTGCTGTAGAGGGGCTTGCGCTTGGAGAGGAGGGGCGGGTCGGGGTCGGGGTAGTCGATATGGCCAGACGATCTTGAGAATGAAGGCCACCGCGGCGACGAGCGAGGGGGGCCAGGATCACTGCAGCTTCGGCTAGCGTGGAGCGAGAGAGCTGCCTGGCATTCTAAACGCCATCGCAACCCGTCAGTCTGAAGCCCAACCCCCAAAGACGACGAGCGACAGGCGACTTACCCGTTCGAGCTCTTCATAGGCGTGCATCATTGTATCCTTCGAGGCGTATCGATTGTTAGGAACGCGAGTCAAGTCTGTAGGGCGGCCCGACATTGTGTGGGTCGATGGGGGATGGAAAATAGATACTGTGTGATGTGGTGGGAGGAAGAGAATGGGGGGAGGGAATGAGTTGGAACGCCGCACGTGCCCGGTTGAACAGAGGGAAGACAATGCCAGAGACCTCCGGGACGGACGGACGTCTGTTCAACTCCGCCCTTTGTGGTGTCCCAAGGGAAAGAAAGAAAAGTGGCGGGTCCCTCCGACTGAAAAACGGGAGGAGGGAGAAAAGAAAGAGTAAGATTGGGTTCGAAAATTCGTTTGGGGGATGTCCTGCCGGTGTTCCGGCTCTCACTTTTAGTCACAAGTGTCCCGTCCGCGCCCGTATGTCTCAGAATGGGGCGAGTTGAAGCGGGCAGACGTCCATCTACGAGAGACTCGCCGGCAGAGGGGGACGTCCTCTCTCCTCTTGTGCCTGGAAGTTCAACTGCGACGAGACCTCCCAGCCCGAACGCCTCGAGGGAGACCCGCGCCCGAAAATCTAAAATTTCGTCGTCAGCCGTCCGCTTCCTTAACACAGGATCGCCTCCACGTTCGTTGCACGGTCCACGAGAGACCATGCACCCGTCCATCGCAAGATCTCGACGCGGACGTCTGCACGTCCGCAACGCCGACACAGAAGCAGGGCCTGACCACGTTTCCCCATATTCCCAAAGCGAGCGTGCGCATCCAAAGCTATCTCCGCATATGGCAAGGCCGGCACGAGTCGATGTCTCGCAAGCTGCGTTCGTAGAAACGGATCGCTATGGACCTGCTCTGCTCCAAATCGTCGCCTCAGTCCATCGTCCCGGATCGCCTCCGTCTAGCCGCCGTCTTTATCTCCCCACGCCCGACCTGACTTTCCATCCATCAGTTACCGCGCGCCCATGCCTTGCGACGACGCTGCCGACATCCGTCCACACCCCCAACGGAACGGCGACGACATCGCCTGCGGCTTCCGGCACCGCGCATGGCATGTCCCGCATGACGGTAGGCCGCGCTCTTCTCTGCTGGGTCCATCTCGACCCTTGCCTCGATGAACGAGCACACTGCGCATCCTCGGTCGTCTTTCTACCCAGTGCCCGTCAACCCAAACTGATCGCAGATACACACCCACCTCTGTCGCCCACCTCGTCCAATCGATCGCATATACCGGATCCGACGCTCCCTCTGACGCACCACGCCAAGATAACAGCGTGTTCGCACTTCCGGGGATATCTTGACCTGCGCCTCGTGGTATTCGAAGTTCCTCCCCTCCGAACGGGCGGGGTCCCTCCACACTACACAACCGACTGGCATCCTGGATTCGGATATCTCAGAGCAAGTGCGACACAGCACAGCAGAGACCAAGTCCCGTCCATCCCGTCGGGTCCGAAATCGAGATTCCGAGACCATGAGCAGCAGGGGGTGTATCACGCTCCTGCTCCCGATTTTCCCGCGACACATATGCGACGCGCCTTCCGACCCAAACGTAGATTCGACTTCGAAACACAGGATTGAGGGTCGGATCCGGGTCGTCCGAGAAAATATGGGGAGCAGGAGGGACGGGGAGCGGATCGTCGGACGGGCTCGGGACCGGGTGGCGCGGGGGTACGGAGGGACTTAGCGGTGTGGAGGAGAGTTTAAATGAACGCGCCATAGACGGACCGCTCTCTTGTACCGAGAGCAACGCTGTTGAACCAGAACGAGCCTGCGTACGCCCGCGTTTCCTTTGAAGTTCGAATTGTGAAAATTTCAGAAGCGCAGGATGCGACCACAGACGTACGTGCGGGTGTTTCTTAGACTCCGCGGTCTGCAGGTCGTGGCGAGCGGTTCTAGAATTATTTTGATTCGGGCGACGTGGCTTTGAGCATTGTGGCTTTTCGTATTTTTTTCGGTAAGTTGGGGGATGGAGATACAACGACGTGGCGTGAGCCGCCGCACCGTGAACGAGCGCCAAGGAAAATGCCTAGCGTGGGATTCCTACTACTTCCTCTTCACGACCGTCGACCACCATCGATCATTGTTCGTCCTTGCACCCAGCTCATTCTATTCAGCCATGTATACGCACTCCCCCCTTGCCTCTACACCCAAGGGCCCTTTCCCTACTGGTCTGCTCTGCTTAAGCAACAGAAGACGGCGTTGATGCGGTACCGTTCCATGCAAATGAGTGACGACGAAGGGGGTTTCGAGACTGGCTTGCATGGCTTAGGGGACATCAGGGACGAGGGTGTTTCCGTTGTGGAAGGTGCGTATCCTTCTGTATCCTTAGACTTACGAATCGACACCCTTTCTGACCACACGCACCTCTAGAGGCTGTCATGAACCTCCATTGACGACTATGCACCCATGTCGAATACTCAGGCCAAGTCCGTGGTATGTTTCGAGGAGTCGATCCCAAGATCCTCGTCATCGATAGAGTCGGTACCTGCCGCCAGCCAGTCGACACTTGGATATCCTCTGCGCACAAAAATGCACAAGCACAAGCACGAACCCTTGATCCCCCGAGTTCGTCCAGCCCGGTTACTCCCTTCTTCTGGTGGTCTCCTATATTCGTTGCGCACATAGTTTGGCTAGCTCTGGTGGCACAGTTCAGTATCGGTTGCAGACTCACGGCCGCAAGTTCGAAAAAGCCTGGATGTATATTTGTGATACAAATGACAATTGCTTCTGTCCCCACGCGTAACTTGCACCCTCCGCCTACACTCAACCTCGTATTCCTAACAGACGCTCTCATGAAGCCCTATGAGCGATAATTACCACCGTCAGTCAGCCGAAGACATCGAACGGAAGAATCGACCGCACCGTATTATAAACGATACGTAAACAACCTTCACGCGAACCGACTCGGGAGACCGCGACGCTCCACTGCAACATGGCCTGCGAGCTCGTCGATGACCTCCGGCTTGTATGTGCAATCCGAGACGTAACCTTCTCCAGCGGGGTATACTGCCTCTGCCTTTTAGCTACGATTTCCACAGGAAGCAAGTCGTTTGCGTCCAGGGGTTTCGTTGAAGGCATCGCTATCCGCATGTTGCAGAATGTCAACGTTTTGAGGTGAGGAAGGGCAGGAGTTCCATCGATGGGCGCGACCAAGGCTCGGGAGATGTGCGGATCCAGCCAACCCTGCAAGACCAAGTGCGGGAGTGTAGAGGGTATGTATGACGCGAAGTTCGCGGCTGTTGGTGGGGTCCAGATAGGATGAGCGCAGAGGATGAGTGCGTCTGCTTTGTCTAAGGGAAGAGCCCGTATCGCCTGAGTGAGTACCGTGTAGAAACGCTCCGTGCTCTCCTCTGTACTGGCACAGAAAAATCCTCCAATGCGAGGAAAATGCGTTGTAGAGGAATCCGTGAGATCGCGCATGTTCTTGACAAGCACCGGCCAAGCCTGAACGCGGACGTCGAACCTGCGATTCAAGCTGCCGCCGCCGCCGCCACTGCTGATGAAGCGGAGGACGTGGACGTGCGACGGTGTGTCGTCTATGACTCGGATTCGCATGTGGCGGGATAGTGAATCTATGGAGTAGATGATGTCTTGGTCCGTTGCCTCCGACACGACGAAGTGGGGCGTTCATCTCCTCGAGGGTTGGGGCTTCGATACGATGGACCAGGGCAGCGCAATCTCTTGCCAGACCTTGCAGCTCCACGGTTTTTAGGTTCGGAAACTTGACCCGCCGGTCGGCCGCTGGATAAAGGCGGTAGGAAGGGAGACATGCGACGAGGCAAAGATGATTCAAGCCTGGCATGCTCTCTAAGAAGTCGTAGAATGAGTGATAATCCGGCTGCAGGGAGGACAGGGGGGCGGTGATGAGCTCCTGGGGAATTCCAATACATAAGCGATCCAAGTTTCTGAACGCGAGCGAATTCCAAGGCGGGACGACGCAGTCCAAGTTCAAACTGCGAAGGCGGGGAGCATGTCCAGCAAACATGTTCGGAGGAAGGCTGACCACGTCGGCGTTGGAAGAGTCCATTTCCCAATCGAACGATTCTAGGAGAGGAGCTGGGGAGGTACATGCGGTGACGATCTTCTCTGTGGCATGGCGATCTTCGATGCCCGATATTTCCTTGAGGTGTGACAGGTGCTGGGAGAGGATGGCCCTGTGGTGTTCCACTGAGTCGCCTTCATCGATTACGTAGGTAGCGGGGGAATTTCGAGCGCGAGTGAACATTTCTGTGGCCCAACTCTCGCTGAGTCGGCAATTGATATTGGACCAGAGAATCGCGGTAGAGAGTGCAACCTGTCTCCACCGCCGACATACATGTGTTACGACGATCCATCCTAGGTTGTTGGGGGACGCATCGGCAGGTTCCGGTTCTTGATTAGTAGAGCTCTGCTCTTCTCCAGGACACCAATCGACGCACAGGAGGCCAAAGATATGGGACAAAAGCTCCGCAGGAATGCGGCACGCCGGCCTGAGCGCGTTTTCTGCGGTGCAACAGGGCCTTGCGGACAATGTCGACGGACTGTAGTTCGCGTTCAAGTATGACGCTCTCCGTATCATCGTGACCTTGACCTGTCCTAGCCGCGAGCGCGTCCTGAAGCTTTTGATGAGCGAACGACAGCCATAGTTCATCGCCAGCCTGAGAGGTGGTACTAGAATTGTTTTGGATAATGAGCCTACCGAGTGTGAGATCTTCAGAAGGAGTGCAATAGGAGGATAAGTCATACCTCGACATCGATGGCCCGTCTTTCCCGTCGGAAGTTGGGGGGCTCGTCACTTGGTCGCATGGTGGAGTACTTATACATAGGACTTTTCTTCTTCTTGCCACCGCGTCCAACTGGGGCTGGCCAGTGCCACAGGTGAGCCCGGTGCCGCCTTCATGCGACGCGGTGGCGATCCAGGTCGCGCGCAGTGACTAAACAGTAAACGGGCGTGGCGGCGTACTTGGAGCTCACGCGCTCACGTGGGCCCAACGCGAGTCTACGCAGCGACGTCGCCGGGCGGTGATGGACAATGATGTATGTATAAGTAAAAAATGCGCGGTATAATGATGCAGGAGAGGTACAAAAGTTGTGGTACATGATAATGGATGATACAGTGGCGAACCGTCCGAAGTACTTAAGTGAGAACCAAAGGGTAAAATGCTAGAGAGAATACTATCAACATGAAACGCGATCAATCAAGCGCAAAACCTCCTAAAGCCTAAAGGGATGATCTTTGTAATCGCCGTCCTCGTCACTCTCCTCCCCAACTTCGTCCTCGCAGTCTCCTTGGTACGCGGAGTTCTCGAGGTCGTCCGCCTCACCGTCCTCGCTGCTCTCCTCAGCGTCGCCGTCGTCTCCTCCTACAGAACCTCTGCCATTGTCACTCCGCTGCGCTTCTTCCGCGACGCCCGCGCCAGGAGGGCGCGAGAAGCACAGGCCAACGCGCGCCGGCGCGGGGGGGCGCGGGGCGGGCGATCCCTCCCGACGGAAGATGGGGTGCGGGAGGGGAGTTAACCGGGGGGGCGTCGCAATGAACGGGTCGGGGCTTGTCCGTTCATTTGCGAGGGGAGTGCGAGGATGACGACCGACGGGGGCGTATCGAAATGGGGAAATGTACCCACTTGCGTCCTCGTCGTCCGTGACCAGCAGCGTCCGAGGAAAAGCGATGCTGAGACTACTATCCTCCTCCGTGTACCCGCCCGCGCGAGAGCAGAAGGCGCACGGGCCGCCGTGGCTGTCAGCGTCGTCGTCGCTCTCGCCGTCCAATGCGCGGACGGCGGGCTCGTCGTGCTCGGACACGAGGTTGCGTCCGAACTCGATGAACGAGTTGATCATTTTGCAACAGCTCCTGTCGCACGGGATTGGCTTCTCAACCAGGGGGGGCGCCTCGCGATCGGCGGCGTTGGCGTGTTGCTGTTCTACCCAGAGACGATGCTGGGCGGCCCATGTGCACCTCGCGCGATGCTCCTCGGAAGAGTCGTAGTTGAAGCCGTCCACGGAGTCGCAGTCGGAGTCGTAGGCGTCGTAGGCGTCGTAGGAGTCCGAGCTGTAATCCTCGGAGCTGTCGTCGTCGTCGTCGACGACGTCGGACTCCTCGAGAACGTACACCTGGTCGACGTAACGGCGATAGATCTTGAACTTGAAGTAATCCTCGTCGTCGGAGGTTGAGATAGGGGAGTGAGAAGAAGGCATGGTGGAGGGGGGATGAGGTGCGCCGAAGGACACAAGAGAGGAGGTCGAGGCGGAAGCTGCCGACGTGGTGCGACCATGGAGATTGGTCGCGTCGACTTTCAAGTTGAGGCTGGAGATGCGCGCGCGAGCTTCGCTAGCGCGAGCGGCCCGTACTTCGTCGTCGCCCCACGTAGCGGCGTGCAAGGTGTATGGGTTACTCATCTGTATGCGGGTGTTCAGCGACGACGCGACTCAGAAGAGAAAACGGTGCTCACGGTTGCAGAGAGTCTCTAAACTTCGGGCTTGGGGCGGTGGCAGGTGCGGGTGCAGGTGTAGTTGCGGAAAGGTGTCGGGGCGGGGTTGAGGGGGCAGTTGACGAAAGTTGAAAAAGCAGGACCGGGCGGTGCCCAGTTATATAACGTGGGCCGGTCAGGCCGAAGAGCACAATGGAGGATTTCCGGCCGCCCATTGGCTGTTGAGACCATGCACAACCGTCTATTGTACCCTCACAAAGGAGATATAAGCTGCTTACCCCTGTTTATACGTCCGTACGCGGAGATCTCGGTAAACGATCCACGCTGGAATTCAACATGGCCTGATCATGCTGCCCTTCTCGATCCCGTCCCACTGGCTATCAACCACGAGCATCACCTTACTATTCCTCTTAGTAGACGTCGAGAGAGCTTTGCGACCGAAAACATGGGCTTTTCCTGTCCCGTTTGTTAGAATCGCAGACGCAAAAGAAATCAGGGTCTTAAAATTCTTATCAGCGTCCACAGGCATGAGGTAAGTAGCCGTGTGGGGGTGAAATGGAACGAGCCGGTCGTGTACCTGGATACTTCATAATCCTAGAGATAATGGTGCAGGGAGAACAGCCCCGCTTCCGTCCCACTACCGCCTCGCCGCGCGGGAAACAACGATGCTTTGGCCCTTCGGACCGCGGATGGCGAATCTGAAAGGGCACCCGACAATCAATGTCCCGCCCAGACGCATTCCAAGCGATCCACTCCTCTCGCTGCGAACGAGTCGATGGGTCAGGCGGTCTGGAAGCTGGATGAACATGAGGCTCGCGCCGAACAGCGCTCGCCCTGAGACACCGTCGGAGATTCTGCACGGACCTTCGCATCTCCAGGGGCGCCAAATTCACGCCGTGAGTCTGGCCGTGCGGTGGTTTGGGGCTGCTCGACTTTTTCAGGAAGACACGTCAGAGAGTGAGGAAAGCCGTCAGGGTGGGGGGAAGGAACGACCGTGGGAACTTCGGGTTCGAACTTTCAACTTGGACTTCCTGCCGCAGCAAGCCCACGACGCGGTCCCGCCCAAGTCCCGCCCTGCACTCAAGCATCGCACCCTCCCTTCCTCTCCACTCTCTCCAGAAAAATTTCAGGTGCTGGATACGTTGGGGCTCCGAGCTCACGATGAAATGCAAATATGATCTCGCACTCCGGTTCAAGGTGACCTCCACGAGTCCATGATACTATTGCTGCTACGGTGCCGACTGACAAAGATGCATCTACCACCTCACACAAATTTCTCTCTCCCGAAGCTTCTGTTTCGCCGGAATCGAACCCGTCATCCCGGAACGCGGGACACGAGGCAAGTTTCGACGATAGACCCTCGTAAAAACGTCTCGTCTTACGTCCCCACCGCGCGACCGGGCCCGTCCACGTCCCCACCCCAAGGGCGGACTCGAATTTCTCCCCCCCCCAAATCGCTCCAGTTCTTTTCGTTGCATAACTCGCGTACCGAGACCCGGGACCGGTCCACCATCTGATCAGCCGATTTTCACCTCGCGCTCCCGTCCGAGCCTACGCCCCGCCGCCGCGTACGAGGGCTTCCTCATTCTCCCCCCCTTCTCCAAGCGCAAACACACACAAAGCGGTTGTCATCGCTCCCGCCTCGTGGCCTCTCCCATTATAAAGCCGACGCCTCGTCGCCCGTTGCCCCCATTTGCGGCCTCCAACCCCCCCACCAACCTCCACCGCCTCCTCCAACATCCCATCTCCTTTCCCCCCTCTCCCCCGTGCCACCAGCTCACAAGGTAAGCTCCAACGTCGCGTCGCCTCCCTGGAACACAATGGACTGACGTTTCGGGCCGGTCAAACAGCGTCCACCATGGGTCTTCCCGCACCGCCATCGTCTGCACCCCCCAACTCCCTTCGACGTCGACGGGCCCCGTCCCCGTCTCCCGAACCCTCCCAACTCGACCAATCCCCGCCCCACGTCCCCTCCGACCTCCCCGCCCCGCACCCCTCCGACCTCCCGGACCTCATCGCGATGCGCGACCAAATCCAGCGCCTGCTCGCGACCCCGCAGGGCCTCGCCGAGGCGGAGAGGCAGGAGCTCCTCGCCATGCTCCGCCAAGTCGAGTGCATCATCGGCGACGCCCCCGCCCCGAGCCCCGCGCCCCCCCGCGCCGCGCCCCCCGCTTCCCCCCCCGCCTCCTCGGAGCGCGCCCCCATCGAAGCCGCCCTCGCGGCCCGCGACGCGGAGATCGCGGCCTGGTTCGCAAGGCATGGCCCCGCGCCGCGCGACGCCGTCTGCTCGCAGAAGGAGGAGGCGGAGGCGGAGGCGGAGGCGGAGGCGGAGGACGCCCGCGTCGCAAACGCGAAGATGCTCCTCGCGCGCTACGTCGAGATCGCGGCCTGGTTCGAGGTGTACGGTGTCCGCGACGACGACTACGCCTATGCCTACGACTACGACGCGCCGGCGTCCCCCGCTCCCCGCTCCCCCCCTCTCTCCACCGACGACGAGGCCACCAGCGGCGACAAGGCCACCAGCGACGACGAGCTGAACGGCTGCCTCTCCTTCCCCGACACCGTCGACGCGCTCCTCTCCCGACCCACCACCCCCGCCCGGCCCTGCACCCCCCCTCCCCTCATACCACTGCCCGGGACCTACACCCTCCCCTCCCCGCCCTCTCCCCCCTCCCACCTCGTCCCGCGCGCCCAAAGCACCCCCCTCCGCCCGCGCCTGGCCCCCTCCCGCCCCCGCCGCCCGCGCGGTCCCCGCCCTCTCCCCCGGCCCGAACCCCTCACGAGCGCTCCCCCCCGCCCGCTCGCGTGCTACACCCTCGCCGCGGACGCGATCGCGCGCTGGATGTGCGGGCCGCTTGCGGACGACGCGACGCGCGCGGCGATCGAGCGCGCGCTGATCGCGGTGGACATCACCGTGCACGCGAGCGCGTCCACCTCTACCTCAACCTCTACCCCTACCTCAGCCTCTACCTCAGCCTCTACCTCGGGAGAACACGCTCTCACGGCGGCCGAGGGCGAAGACGAGGACCGCTGGAGGGAGGGGTTCGACCCGTACCTCAACCCAGGCGTTTTCGACGAGGAGCAAGAGGAGGAGGAGGAGGCGTTCGACCCGTACCACGTGCCCCGCCCGTCCCCGCCCGCGAGCCCCTCGCCGCCCCCCACCCCGCCCCGCCCGTCCGCGCCCGCGCCCGCGTCCGAGTCCGCCTGGTCGTGGTCGTGGGCGTGGGCGTGCACCCCGGCGCTCCCGCCCGTCCTCGGCGCGTTCAACGAGGACATCTGGGACGCGGACGTCCAGCGGTGGGACGACGCGGACCCGGACGCGCCCATCCCCGGTCTGACGCTCCCATCCCCGGTCTGACGCGCCCCCGGGCCGGTGTATGGGAAGCCGCGGGGCGCGCCGGGTGGTCGTGATTCGTGAATGGTGGGGTGATTGCGCTCCCCGCGTCGGCGGCGAGCGTATGCGCGTGCGTGCCGATCGTGGGCGCGGACGGACGGGTGTCCGAGGACGACTGCTATACCAGGGTGTGTGCTTGGGGAGAGTCGCCGAGAGGCGGGAGTCGGCGCGCGAACGCGAACTTGTTCCTCTACTTATGATACTTATGCCGGCGGTCTCTTTCTTGCCTTGTTCTGTACTACCATATGGGTTTGGAGTTGGTGCTCGTCTCGTTTATGTTGTGTTCTATCCCGTTTTTTTTCTCCCCGATCCGTGGACGATGTACGATACGCTTCGGTGCTCGTGGCAGTGGGATTCGATGCCGGTCGCCAACCGCGGTGGGCAATCCTGTGCTCTCCCCTCATGAGCCTCCAGTGTGGACTCTTTTCTTTATCGTGTACTACAGCTATAGCATGGGGTTTGGCGCATGTCGTTTATGTTATGTTTTATCCTGTCGTTTTTTGCTTCGCCGTGGACGATGTAAGTACGATCGATGCCGCTTCGCTGTTCACCTTACGCTCGTAGGATCCGACGCCGGTCGGTGACGATAATGGACAATGTACAACAACTCCTGTGCGCGCTCTCCCCTCCTCCACCGTTCGCACCGCGCGGATCTGTCCAGATCCCTCGATCCCGAGCGCCCGTCGTCTCTCTTCGACCCAACCCTCCGACTCCCGAGGCGCCTCTCTTCGATCAAACCGCGCCCACAAACATACACACACAGCGCCACGGAACACAGCGTACAATTCTTTTCGATGCACAAAAAAAAAAACCCCCACAACGACGCAGCCTGCGCCACACGAACGCGCCCCCGAGTTCTACACCTTCGTCTCAGTTCCCTCGCCTTCCCACTGCTTCCCCGTCATGCGGCGGCGAGGCGCGCCTGGGCGTAGCTCACGAAGTCGTCGATCGTCGAGGGCCATGCGGCTGCAGGGGGGGAGTAGGGGAAAGGGGGGGGGGGAGAAAGAGGGGGAGAGAAAGAGGGGGAAGAGGGAGAGGGAGAGGGGAGGGCAGAGACGAATTGAGTGTGCTGCCGCTGCTGAAGGGGCCTGAAACACGCACCTTCCGGATCGTACTTCTCGAACCTGGCGTCGATCGTGCGGACGAACTCTATGAACTGCGCGGGCGCGTGAGTGTCCAGAGTGAAAGTGAAAGGAAGAGGACAAGGGGGGAAGACGACGAAGGCGAGGAAGAAGTGGTGAGGACAGGACAGGACAGGACAGGGAGGCGCAGGAGAGAGAGGAGGAAGAGGGGAGGGAGGAGGGTGGGTGGGATGGAGAGATGAGGAGGAAAAGAGGGAGGAGGAGAAGAGGGAGGAGGAAAAGAGGGAAACGGAAAAGAGGGAGGAGGAAAAGAGAGGAGAGGAAGAGAGAGAAGGAAACGCACCATCGCCCACGTATCCTTGCTCACGCCCTTCCCGCCCCTCTGCGCCAAAAAATCGAACCACCACCCGTCGTACTCGGGCGTCCACCCCTCGCCCTCGCCCACGTGCGCGAGCGCGCCGCCTTGCAGCCCGTGCGGGAGGAGCAGGTTCCAGAACGCTTGGGCGGTTTCGAGGGCTGGGGCGGGTGGGCGGTGAGGCGAAGACGAGGACGACGACGACGACGAACGCCGTCAACGGAGGGACGGGACGGGCGTGAACGGAGGGGCGCGGGCGCGCAACAAAGGGGGGGCCGTCCGTGAGCGACACACAGGGGGGAGAGAGAGGGAGCAAGAAAGAAAGCGCACCGAGGCTGCGCTGGCCCTGCGCGCGCGCAAAGTCGAACGTGAATGTGTACACCTTGTGGAAGTAGGGCGGGTCGGACCCGAGGCGGTCGCGCAGCCGCAGTAGCGCCGTCTTCATGTTCGCGATCGAGTCGCATCTGCGCGCGAGAAGGAGGGGAGGGGAGGGGGAGGGGGGGGGAGGTCACTGTCAGCCCGTTCGTTCGTGCGTGCGTGCGCGCGCGCGCGATCCCCTCTCGCAACTCGTTCGGCCCGTCGAGCACGAAAAAGGGCGTCGACCCGTCGAGCACTCGAGCACGACCAGCATCGACCACGAAAACGGGAAGCGACGCCTAGAAACCGCGCGCGCGCGAGCCTCAAAGACTGATCGGACGCACCCGAGCGCCTTCCAGCCCTCCACCCAGCCCTTGCGCGTCCACTCCGCCGGCGCGGGGCTCTTGAGCTCGTACGCGAGCGCGAGCAGGACCACGTCCTCGGGGTCGATGCCCAGGTCCGCGCAGAGCGCGATCGTGCCGTCGACCGCGATCGCGTCCGCCTCCGGATCTGCGCGCCACGGTCCATCATCCGTCAGCGTTTCGGCGTTTCTCGCCAGCGTTCGAAGGCGGAGAACCCGACCCACCCCCCATCGTCCGACCGATTCGTCGCATGGGGTGCGGACGACCCCGTCGTCGCATGGGGCGGGGAGTGGGGCACGGGGGCACGGGGGCACGGGGGGGGCAGAGGGGGGCAGAGGGCGACGCACCTTTGTACCGATCGAACAGCTGCGCGAGCTTGCTCCCCGACGGCGCCGCGCCCCGCGCGCCGGGGGACGGCGCGGCGGCCTCGTTGTAGAACGCGTCGACGGCGACGTCCGCGCGCTTGTACTTCTCGAGGTACTTCCGCGCGTCTTTCACCCTGTGCCGGTGCCCCGTCCGATCAGCCCGGAGTAGGAAGTGGGGGGGAGGGTGGAGGGAGCGGGGGTGAGGGAGGGGGAAGAGAGGGAGGGGGGGAGAGAGGGAGGGGGGAGGGAGAGAGGGAGGCAGAGAGGGGGGTACGCACGATGCGCCTGTGATGCTGCAGAACTGCGCGAGCGCCTCCTCGTCGACCGCGCCGTTCTTCTTCGCTGTGTTTCGGGACTGCACGGTGGCGAGGACGAGGACGGGGACGAGGGCGAGGGCGAGGAGGGGCGGGAAGTGGCGATGATCAGTAGTCGGGATGAGCGCCGATAAGGAGATCGGGGTTGTGGGGGGGGTGCGTACCATGGGAGGGTTGTGGGGCTGGGAGCGGCGGGGGCGGAGGTAGAGGATGGGGAGGAGGAGGAGGCAGAGCGCGAGGCAGACGGCGTCGGGGACGCTCAACGGCATGCGGCTGCGCGGCTTGCGTCCTCCAGCCGCCAGCCGCCCGTCCACACTCACCGGCTCCGTCTCCGTCCGTCCAGCTCCGCCCGTCCGTCCAGGTCCGGGCACGTGACCCCCCCCACCCGCGCGCGCGCGCCACGTCGAAATTCAAACAAAATGAAACCGCAATAGAGTGTATCTGCCACCGCTTATGGAACATCCGTTGAGCTCAACGCAATTTGTGTTGACGTTGAGCCCCACCGCCCCACAATGTGACGGAAGGTGACAGACCTGTGACTAAGCTGTGTTTGACCCGCGAAATCGCTGCATGAGCGTGACGGCGGATGGCAGGGCCGGGTCACTCGGCAAAGCCCGCGTCACTTCGCATTTCTCGTTGAGACGCTCCATCTTTTCGTTATATGGGCTAAGCGCCCGCCAGCAAATACACTCTAATCTGCAAGGTGGGTTCTCGTTTCCCGTCCTCGGCTCTCCGCGCGTCGCCGCGCACGGACGACTGTCTCTCCCTTCTCCCCGTCTCGCGCCCCATCCAGCCTGGAATATGTACCACCAAGCCCTCGAGCCGCACGCCGCTCCCGGCCCTCGCCCCCGTCCCAATCCCTTCCATCCAAGTCGAGGCAGAGCACAGAACACGGAACACGGGAAGGACCCCGACGCTCGCGCCAAGCGTGCCCGCCACGCCCTCCCTGCCCTCGACCCTATCTACACCGCTTCCAACCCCCCCCCCCCCCCCCCCCCATGACCGCCCGAGCCTCGCGTCCACCCCGATCGCCCCTCCCCCCAAACCTTAAACCCAAACCCAAACCTAACCTCCCTCCCGCATGAGTCGCCCTCCCGCGCCCACTCCTTTCTGCATACATACATGGGATCGTCACGACCGCATGCCATGTCGGCTCTCGAGCCCTCACGGCGATCTTTCCTATCATAATCCCTCACTGCGTAGCACACCCGCCATTGCCAAGCGCTCCCCATCGAACGCCCGCCGTCACCCTCCGTCACAAACCGCGCCGGCCTCTCGCTCACCGCCCCCCCCCCTCCCCCCTCCGGTCAGCGCGCTCAGACTCGGACTCGGAAGTCGCAAGGCTGCTATGCATGTAAAGGAAGGAACGTGCGTGCGTGCGTGCGTGCGTGCGTGTGCGCGGCGCACGTCGCGTCCAGATCGGATTCTCTCCCTCTCCTTCAAGTTGCGAGCGCGTCTCCGAGTCGCGTCGCGTCACGGGTCGGGGTGCCGCGAGCGGTCGACCTCAGCGGCTCTTCCGAGTGCGGTCGGGCCCACCGGACAAAGGGGGACGGGAGGGGGGAGGGCGATCGAAGCGCCGGGTCGAGTCGACGAGAGGGGCCGACCGTGGTTCGCTTACTTCGTATGCGAACGCACGACAGGACCGCCGGACACAGTACTTACCACTGTATCCAAGTCTGAGTCGCCCCCCCCCCCTCCTCGCGGGCGTACTGTACTTGTTAGCAAGCGTACGATTCGCGTCGGCCAATCTGCGGCGCCGTCGCGCGCAGGATGTCGTGAAATCGGACGTGCGTCGTTCGCCCCTGCCCCCCCCATGGATCCGCTCTCCTCTCCTTGATTTCTGTCCTCTCCTCTCCTCTCTCCTTCTCTCCTTCTCTCCTTCTCTCCTCCGTCTTTCGGACCGAACGCCCGCCGTCCTCGTCTCCAAAGTTCGACGCCCCCTGCCCATCTTCCCCCCCTCCAAATCAAAAAAAGAAACCCCTATCAGCACCCAATCCCACCGTCGCGGCGAGCACGCGTTCGAAATGAGATCCAGGATGGCCCTCGACGCGTCCCCCCCCTCCGTCCCCCTCGATCCGACGCACACCGGTGTGGGCCCGGGGATCCGATCCGATCCGATCCTGTCCGATCCAAGTCTGTCTGTCTACACCACCAGGCGATCCCTCAGCTTCATTCCGATATCACGCCCCTGAGTTTGAAGTTGGTGTGCCGATGGATGGAATCCAAAAATGTCAAGCGGATATCACGCTCAACGAATTCCCTTGGGCCCGAAGCTGAGGTTCTTTGGATTCAATCCAATAATCTTACTAAGCTCATCAAGAATCGCTCGGCGGGTTGCTGGCTTAAATCGTGCTTATTGCGATCTTATCCTGATGTAGAAGGAAGAAAATCATGATATTTTCATTTGATAACTACAGAGTATATGGGGGCTGCTACGGGATATATGGAGAGGGATGACAGGTGAGAGAGGGTTACCTGGGATGCCAACAAAGCAGGTGGACCAGACGGAGACCGAGATAAGACCAGGGAACCCAGTGAGCCAGGGGACAGAGAGCCAGGACCAGAGAGGAGCGCGAGCGGGACCAAGATCGCGAGCGAGGACCAAGACCGCAAGCAAAAATCGAGAGACCGAGAGTAAAGTTCAAGACCACGAGCAAAGTTCAAGACCAGGAGTAAAGTTCAAGGCCGCGAGCGAAGGTGAGGACGACTGCCAGCGACAACAAGAGGGGCGCCGGAGCATGTGCAAATCCTGAATGCTGTCGCGAGGGCAGGTGGGCGGTAAGTGAATAGAACACGCACCATGGTCCAGACTCTGGATGATGCCCACATGAGAGTGTCGAAGGGAGAGTCCATACCCAACCCTTCGTACATCCACGGAAACCCTGACGCGCCGTCCAAATCTCGGTACGTCGGAGTCGCCCATTACAGATGAGGGGTTATGGCCAGGTGAAGGACGGGGAGAAGAGAAGGACGTGGTGAGAGGAAACAAGGAGTCGAGGATGACTTGGCGCGACGACGAAAATGAATACTGCTTACATAACCCGCGCTCGTCGCCGTCCATCGAGGACTCTGTGGGGATTGAAACTGAGAGGACAACCTGTACTCACGCTGACTTGGGCGCGAAGCCGACTTTCTCGCAACGGATAATCGGAATGGCGCCGAGATTGAGGGGGTTGGATTGAAGCTGACACGATGCTAGCGTGAACCCTTGGTCACGCCATCAGACTCATCCGAATGGCCCCGCATAGAGTCATGCTGAGGCAACTGCTGGTGGTGTAGGTCTGTCTCAGGTCTGTATGTAAGCGAGACAGTATGTGTGTGTGCGTGTGTGTGCGTGTATGCGTATGGGATATCTGTTCCTCGGGCCACGCGCGGCGGGACGGCTTGCGTGGAGTGCGCGTGCGCACGACGGTGGACGGTGGACGGCGAGGACGGACGAACGCGCGCGCGCGCAAGTACAGTGGTAGGGTTCGCCCCCTTCGGCCACCGTCGACATCCATCGAACAATGCACTGATCGTGCACGTAGGACGGGAGATCGCGTGCGTCGGACGGGACGCCCACCGCCGCCGCGGATCTCTACCCAAGCTCAAGCGCTCAAGCTCAAGCGCCGCCCTCTCCCCCGCAACGACTCGATCCGCGACATACATGCTTATGCTTATGCTTATAAGATCGACGTCGGGAGCACGCAGTGGCACGGCGCTGGGTACTGGCCCATCGCCGGGACGGGAGGCCCGATCGGACGCCGCTCGCCACCGCCCGCGCCACCGCCCACGCCCAGCGCGGATCTGCGGCGAGCTCAGCCGTGTCGTCGCCCGGGCGAACAGGGGCGAACGGTGTAAGCAAGTAAGTACGCACGCGCGCAGGCTGCAGACATACGACAAGCATGATCGATGTTCTATCGCGGATCGACCGCCCCCGGGCCCCTCGGCCCCCCTGAACAAAGGACCGTCCTCGCCTTCGGACGCAGGAGATGGCATGCCCGATCCTACGTGCGCCATGACTCCTGGCACTGCACGCCTCCGCCTCCGCCGCCGCCCACGCATCGAAGCCCACGCCCGAGCGCGGACGAGGGAACAGGAGGGAACCCTCCGAGCCGCGGCCCCGGTCCCCGCCCCCGCCGCCGCCCCCGCACCCCAACCCTGCCTGCCTGCCTGTCCTCCCTCCCTCTCCTGCGATCGGGCCTCGACCGGAAAACCTTATCTCACCCCCCGCCCCAACGGCAAGCGCCCCCTCTCCGACCCCCCCGCGTCCTCGTGGGGCCCCGTCTGTCATCGTCCGCCGGCGCCGGCCGTGCGCGCCTTCACGCAGTACACCGCGAGCGAGGGTGCTCCCCCTGCGCCTCCGCGTCCGCGTCTCCCAGCGCGGATACGTACATACGTACATACATACACACGGACCCGCGTCTGCCTCTGCACCCCTTCTGCCCTCGCCCCGTCGTCCGCCACCGCCGTATCTCATCCGGCCTCGCGCGGACAGTGGACATGGGGGAGGGGGGGGAGGGGGGCGCAAGACGCTTTCCCCGCGCGGCGTACCGTCGACGGACCACACCGGAGAATGCCGTCTCGCATCTCGCACATGATTGTGGATATCGAGCACGAGTACGTACACGGTCGACCATCGCCCAGGGGCTGCTTCGCGCCGGATGCACCTGGCGGGCGGGACAGGCGTTCCTCGCTCGTGGCTCCGTACGGTAATGCGCGCGCCACCGCGCACCATCGCTCGAGCTCGCCGTCGCGTGCGCGCGCTCCCGCCTCCCTTCGCCTTTCCGATTCCGAATCATCCATGCGCCCTCCCGCCTCGCCTCGCCCTCGCGTGTTCCCCATCTGAGCAAGCGCGCAGACGCACCCGCCCCCCCCCCCCCCCGCCCCGGCTCCGAGGAAACGCCCGCCGGATGCCCAGAAACCGTCGCTCAGCGCCGATCGCCCACAATGCACGTCCCCGTCCGCGTCCAACCCCACGCTCTCCTCCGGGACCCCCGGGCCCATTAAGTTCATCCCCACACCCGTCCACGATCGGCTCCAGACCCGTGCCCGCTCCCGCGCGCCCCCGACCACGAACGACGAACGACGAACGATGAACCCGAACCGACATGCGCACCCTCGCTCGATCGGCCGGTCGCAGCGTCCCGGACCGCGCGCCTGACCCGCCCAACTCGAACCTAATATCCTCCTCCCTCCAGCTTCGACCCTCGACCCCGCGCCCGCCCGTCCCCTAAGCAAAAAGCCCCTTCCCACCCTCGGCCTCGACCCCCCCCCCCCCCCCATTCACTGCGTTCAGGCCGTTTCTGCGCAGAGTCTGAGTAGCGGACCTAATCAGAGCTACTCGGAATCCCCGAAAAGGTGGTTTTCCCGGACGCGAGGTGGTCTGAGAAGGGACTTGTTCCGTAGTGTATTAGATAGCTAGTTAGATTCTGAATAGACGAATGCACAGATGTATTCAGTTCCGGAGTAGCGTGAGACCCGCCACTTGATCAACAAGATTTTTTGCTCAAGTCAGTTACTCTTTCGTGTCTCACCCCCATCGCGTCTCCCCCCTCCGCCCCCTCCGCTAGCTCATTTCTCCCTTGGGTTCTTGCCGTCTATCATACCTGCAGCAAACAAGAAAGCGTCGTTGAGCGCGCGCGGTGGCCGAGAAGTTCTTCTGGTGTGCACTTGCTTGACATGCGTCAAAACGAACCCCGGCGGGTGTACGATACCTCGGTGGAAGGCGGAGAATCACGCTGCAAGAGATGCTGAGCGCGCACGCCAGCCTGGAGCCAACATTCAAGCAGGCCATTCATCCAGCGGGATTCGAGTTCGGAGGAGACGGCTGAGTGACGACGCGTCGGTACCACAACAAAAAAGGGGGCGTTCAGGCGGAGAGGGTGGCTCGGAGGTGCGTAGTTTTTCTTTTCTTTTTATCACTCATGTGCTGAAGCACTTACAGGAATTTTCACCATCTGAGCTCCCAGTGGACATGGTTGACCGTTCACCGTACCCCATGCGCAACCCCCAAGAACTCATGATGCCTCCGGCCATCAGAAGGAGGGTGGGGGGGATCCATTATATGGAGAGGTACGTCATCGTAGGTGTTCGTATCGTAAGTGTCTATGTCGTCGTCCGTGTCTTCCGAGTCTGGCGCAAGCGGCGGTGGGGCGTCTCGCTCAACGAAGAGGCTTTGTGCTTCCCGCAAATTGTCGGGGTCTTTGCAGAGGCCTGCCTGTAGGGCCAGCGTGGAGTCGTCGCGCGTTGACGACCAGACTTGGTACGACGAAGGCTACCTGTGTCATGTGCAGGTGAGCCATCCCGACGCACGGTTCGTCCCCTCTGATGATCTTGTTCTGCAGGTACATCTTGATTGGAGCGTGACGGGCGAGCAGGATGGCCAAGCAGCAGAGGATCAAGGTCGCGCTCGAACGAGGCAGATGTATGCGATGCTCGGTGGGTGTTTGAGGGATGGGGGCCGGATGGCACCGGTCTACGAGCTAATGTTGGTCGGCCACGTGAACGGGAACCGGCACGGCGGCGGGAACGGGAGCGGGAACGAGAACGAGAACGAGAACGAGAACGGGAGGGTGTGCGGGAATAGGGAGCGCGAGACGGCGAGTACGAGCGAGACCGAGAACCAGGTGAGCGAGAACATCTCATTCGTCGTTTCTTCGGATAGTCTTCCAATCTGCTCCTTCCAGCCTTTCAGTGTTGCCCCCGACCATCTTCTGCTTCCCTATCGTGTCATCGTAGCTGCGGATACGGGTCCTCGGGAGGTGCGTCCGATCCATACCTCACTATATGCGCCTTTTCTGTCGCTGACTTACGCAAGCTCTCGCTTAGCAGTGGCCACAAAGCCTGCAGGATTGGGTCCGCATCTTGGGGAGGGTCGGGATAGCTGGTTGGCACCATGGTAGCTAGTGCAAAGTATAGATACAATAAAATAGATTCAATTGATTGTGATTTACGCCTATCAACGGCCACACAAACCCGGACGGCGGACATCCATATTCGATTAGAAGCGGGGGGCCTAGCCACACCTACACCGAGCTGTTCTGGGCTACCCCGCGCTACTCTGAGCTGCTCCGCTATTGAACATCTGGCTACACGCCGCCACTCCGGTTCCGTACATCCCACCATTCAGTACCAAACCAAGTCCACCGGTCGGAGCCACGTTGACCCTCACGGATGTCGGAGTAGGTGGGTGTCCAACACCCGATCTCCCGCCGGCCCCGACCTAACCAGAATCAGAGTCGCGGGTCCTTGAACGCAGTGATTCGCACCCACCCAGATCCCAGATCCCAAATCCCCCTCACTCCTTGGCACCCCCCACCCCCCCCCTTTGCCTTCTTTTCCGTGGGCGCGGTCCCAGGCCGGCCGGCCCTATCCGCCAACAGGCGCGCTCGGATTCGCAGCTCGCGCCGTTCGTCGGTCGGCCCTTCTCCCCTCCCTCCCTCCCTCCCCCTCGAACTCTGGCTCTCCGGCCTCTGTCTGTAGGCATGTGAAACCCGACCCCGCAACCTACTCCTTACTTATCTAGAGTTCGACGTGTGTTGAACGTTCGTCCTTGGTCATCCGCCCGCGCGCGACCGCCCGCCGCCCTCCCCCCCCCCCTCTCCGGCCGGCTTCCTTCTCGAACGGGGCCCAAGCTGAATGGATCTCGACCGTCGTCGGCGTCGTTGTCGATGGGCGGAGCGGAGGACGGGCCGTGGGGGGGGGGGGGGGGGGGGGGGGGGGGTGGACAATGGGGGGGGGTGGACAATGGGGGGGGTGGACAATGGGGGGGGTGGACAATGGGGGGGGGGGTGGACAATGGGGGGGGGGGGGTGGACGTGCGTGCGTCAGCGCCAACGTGCATGCGTCGAGGTTGGACGTGCGTGCGTCGAGGTTGGATGTGCGATCGCGCGCCAGGGAGGGCTGCGTCCCGGGATCCCCCCTTCGCTCGGCCCAGGGTCCTGTTCGGAGCGCAGAGGACGGGGGGCTCGTCTGGGATAGGGGGACAGACGGCGAGCGGGACGGCAAGTCAGCTGGGGGTTGCGCTTGCGCGGCGCGCCCGAAGACGACACAGTGCAGTCGCCTCGGACGCGGTCGTCGGTCCCACCTCCGACTGCATCGTGCATCGTGGATCCTATCGTGCCATCCCCATCCCATCCCATCCATCATCCATAGACAAGCGAACCCCCCCCCCCCTTCCTTCCTTCCTTCCTTCCTCCCGATCCCCGCGTTTCGATCCCGAGGAAGGAGAGAGGGCGCTCCGAGGATCCCCCCCTCCCCTCTCACACACAACCGGACGCAGATCGGGAGGCCGCCCCCGCGCTTCCTCGATAACGATCGGACCCCCCCCCCCTCCCTCCCCTCGCGCTCGACGACGCGAATGGTGCAGCAGCATACGCATGCGCGTACGCGAATCGCGTCGACCGCGCCGGCGCCGCTCAGGTACCGCGCGACGCGGACCGTCGTCGGTGTCGACGAGCGCGTCCGCAGGCCAAGCAAGCAGGCAACGTGGGCAGGGGGCGCTGGGCACCGCTCACACAAGCCAACACCAACACCAACACCAACACCAACACCAACACCAACACCAACACCTGGTCGCCCGCGCGGCTCGCACCGCCCGCCTCTGACAGACAGACACACCCCGTCCCCACTGGCAGCGACGACGTTACCGTCCGCGCGCGATCTTCCCCCCGGCCCCGAATTCAGCATATATATACATACGCTCAGCCCACTTAAGTTGGAGCTCGCGCACACACGTTCCCCATCCCCATTCCCAGGACCGCCCAACCGCGCCGGACGCCCGGCCAAACGCACCGTCCGCCTCACGACGGGGACGGGGACGGGGACGAGGACGGGCCACGGCCATCACCATTCGACTGGACCACAAGGGGAGTAGCGGTCCCTCGGTTATCGAGGTGTGGCGTACCGCCACGCCATCGACTTTCGAAGCCGATCTTTCCTCCCCCCTCCCGCCCGCCCCCGCAGCTTCGAGCGCGCGGGGGAGGCGTGGACGTCACGCGCGCGGACTGAGCGCCGAGCGCCGAGCCGCTGAGGACGTGGACGTGCGCTGTACCCCATGCATATGGCCTCCGACACCCCACCCCTTCCTCTTTCCTCCCTCCTCGCCCCGCCTTCTTCTTCTCTTCGCCCCGTCTTCTCTTCCCTTCTCGTCTCCCTTCAACGCTCCCCCTTCTCGTCCCCCCTCAACGCTTCCCCTTCCCCCCCTTCTCTCCTCCCTTCTCTCCCCCCCCCCCCCCTTCCCTTCCCTTCTCTTCTCGCCAACCCCCCCTCCCCTCCGTATGACGCCCTCGGATGCGCCGGAGGCCGTCACGAGGATGGGATGGGATGGGATGGGATGGGACAGCTTCGCCTTGATGCGCGCGTCCCGCTCCATGCCAGTGGAACCCCCACAATCAGCCATCGAACGGAACGGCCCCCCTCCCCACGTCCGTCCGGCCCGCGCACCCTCCTCCACCACCACCACCACCACCTCCAACGCCCCCCAGCCCCCCCCCCCCCCGCGATGCGATCGAACGCACATCCCGCTCCCGCTCCCGCACGCACGCACGCCGTGATCCCTATCCCTGTCCATCTGCACCGCAACACGAATCCCCGCACCCCGACCCCGCACCCCCCCCAACGGCACCAGCAACAGGCAACAGGCAACGCGTCCGTCGCACGCGCGCCTCCCCCCCTCCGTACCCGACTTACCCGCGCCCTCTTCCCACGTTAAGCGTTAACTTCAAGTTCACCGTTAAGTACCCCCGCGCTCTCTTCCCGCGTCCGCGCGCGCGCGCGCCACCGGCGTCTATCGCATCACAAGCTCACAGCGAATGCGAACGACGGGGCGCGAGCGCTCGCCGTGGATTGGCCAGCCTGTGTGCCCAGAAGCGTCGGGCGGGGCAGTGGGCGGTGGGCGTTGATCGCGCCGGCTCGCGCGCGCCACAAGGATCGCGTCGCGCCGGCTCGCACCGCGACACTTCCTCGCGTACGGCCCACACGAACGATGGCGGTTGCAGTATGTCTGGAGCGGTTGTCGGGCCTCGAGAGCGTCCGAGCGAGGTGAGGGCGAGGGCGAGGGCGAGGGCGAGGGCGAGGGTGAGGGTGAGGGCGACGTCGGACCGGTTTCGACTTTCGACTTGGCCGACCGTGGCGCGACGAGGGATGGACTCGGAGGTAGGAGGCAGGAGGCAGGAGGCAGGAGGCAGGAGGCAGGAGGTAGGAGGACGACGGGGTCCGGCCTGAGTGCGCTCGCTTTTCCTCGCCTCCTCTACGCCTTTCCTCGCCTTCTTTCCTCCTTTCCTCACCTCCTGCTCGGGTCCCCCCCCCGCCATGACCGGGAGGAGCCTCGAGGGCCGCTTCGATGGCGTACTGCATGTCCGTCGTCGCTCCGCGTTCGCTCTACTCCAGCTTGCTCCATCCCATCCCACTTTGCACTACAGCCTGCTCCGTTCCGCTTCAGTGCCCTACCTTAGTACCTCCTGGGTGCCCCACCCCACTTTGCTCTACGCCCACGCCCACGCCCACGCCCACGCCCACACCCACGCCCACGCCCACGCCCCGCCCTGCCTTGCCCGCGCGCACGACTCTGACCGCGCGGTGCCGCGCCCCATCGCCCGACCCGACCCGTTATAACTTCATGTCAGCATGTACGCGCTCCCGACTCGTACCGCACCGCTGCCACCGCATCGGCCCTCGTTCCCTCGGCGCCTGCCTGGCACGTCCACTGAAGCCGACGGGGATCGTCGAGTGCACTGTGCAGCGGCGACTCGGGCCCGAAGCGCAAGCAAGCGAACCCGTTCCCCGCTCCCCGCTCCCCGCTCCTCGTTCCCCCTTCCCCCTTCCCTTCCCGCCTCCCACCTCCCACCTCCCGCCTCCCGCCGCCCGCCGCCCGCCGCCCGCCGCCCGCCGCCCGCTCATTGACAGACGGTGTGTGCGTGTGCGTGCGTGCGAGCGAGCGTGTGCGCGGACTGAAGTGCCGAGTCCTCGAAGCGTCCACGCACTGCGCACGTACGAGTAGTCCGGGTCCGCCATCATGACGGATGCCGGTGCGTTGAACGGCAGCGCGCGTACGGGCAGGCCACGGTCAGAGCGCGGACGGGTCGGACGGGTCGGACGGGGCGCATTGTGTGTATGTAAGTTTGTAAGCTTGTAAGTAAAGATGGATGGATACCTGCATACTTACATACGACCGTCCCGCGGAGTCGCGCGTCGAACCGCGCGCGATCCACGTTCCACACCTTTGAGCTTGAGCGTCGACCGGTCCCGCGACGCTTTTGCTTCTCAATCCATCCATCCATTTCATCTGTGTGTGTGTGTGTGTGTGTGTGGGTCTGTCTGTCTGTCTATCGACGCTGGCGGCTTTTCGGATGCGTTCACGCGATGCAGGCCAAAAGTGCGGTTATGCGGACGCGGACAGGGGGACGGATATGGACAGGGAGACGGATACGGATATGGACAGGGAGACGGACACGGACACGGACACGGACACGGACAGGGAGACGGATATGGACAGGGAGGCGGACACGGACACGGACAGGGAGACGAGGGGGAACGCGGCTGTGTACTATATACTGTAAGGGCGGAGCACGATACGATACGAAACGAAACGAAAAGGGACGCGGGCGGGGACGGGGGCGAGGAACGAAAGCGCGAGGAACTTCTGGGGAGCATGGCATGCATGGGAGCGTGGACGAGGGACGGGCGCGCGTGCGCGTTTGGATGAGCACGGGATGGGGGTGGGGGTGGGGCAGCGAAGGGACGGTGGTAGCGAAGAGACGGGACGAGGGACGAGGAAAGCAGGTGGGGATGTGCGAGGTGCGGGGAGAAGGGAATGAGAAGAGAGAGAGAGAGAGAGAGAGACGGATGCGTTATTGCGTATGCGTATGCGTATGCGCGGCGGAAGGGAGGGGCTTGCGTGGCAGGGAGGAGATCGTGATCGTGAAAGGGCCGGGGGAGCGCCCGGCGCGAGCAGCAGGAACGGGAAGAGAAAACAAGGAGAAAAAGAGGACAGCGATGGGTGGTGGGAGACGGGGCGGCGGGTCGGCGGCGGGGAGATGCGGGGATAGCGGATGGGAAAGCGCGGGGGGGGGGGGGGGGGGGGGGGGGGGGAGTGGGGTGAACAGCTACGTTTTGACGACGACCCGCCGGGTGTGTTTCCCCGCCCGCCGGCGCTCGTGGTACGGTATCGGCCTCCTCCACGCCTCGTCCTCCTCCGGCCCCATCCCCATCCCCACCCCGACCCCCATCTCTCCCTCGCGTTCCCTCTCCCTCTCCCCCATCCCACGCTCTCGCTCTCGCTCTCTATACTCCTCCTACCCAGGCCCATTCCATTCCCGATCCGATCCAACGACGAAGCCGCGTTTTTTTTTTGATCGTGCAGAGGTGTGTTGTGTGCGTGTGTGTGTGAGGGGGGGAAGGGGAGGGCGGATGAGGGAAGGGCGGACGGACTAGGCGTGACGGAGGGGACGCACCTGAGGCGGCGGTGCGGACGCGGACGACGACGACGAGGAGGACAAAGGGAGGCCAGCGCCCGCGGTCCCGGCGGGGGACGGATATCCCGCGTACGCGGGCGGCGGGGGCGGCGCGGCGTGCGCCCACGGCGGCGGCTGCCCCATTCCCATCCCATTCCCGCTCCCACTCCCACCCCCGGCCCCGCTCGCGCTGCCGTTGACGAGCACGGGGGGCGGGGGCGCGGCGGCCTTGGGGGCGAAGTCGGACTCGACGCGGACGCGGATGATCTCCTTGCCGGCCTGGGCGAAGAAGGCGCGTTCCTGGCGGTGGAAGTAGACGCTCGTGGGCCCGCCCTTGAGGACGGAGAACTGGGAGGGCGGGGGCGGGGGGAAGAGGCGCATGAGGTCGTGGCCGGTGGGCGGGGGCGGGTAGATGCGGGCGTTGGGGGCGCCGGGGGGGGGAGCGAGGTCGACGTCTGGAGGGGGACGGGCGTAAGGATGGTGTGGGTGGGCGTGGTGGGAGCGGGAGCGGGAGTGGGAGCGAGAGCGGGAGCGGGACGGGGTGGGGGGGGAGGGGGGGGGAGGGGGGGGAGGTGGAGGTGGACATACGTGGGAGATGGTTGGGGGAGAGCGGGCGGCGGGGAGCGGCGGAAGTGGAGGAGGAGGAGGGGGGAGGGGGCTGAGAGTGCGAGGGGTGGTGGGAGAGATGCGGTGGGGGCTGTGGGGGCTGCTGTTGTTGTCGCTGCTGCTGCTGCTGTTGTTGGGATGGCGGTTGGGAGTGATGGGGGTGGTGGGTGTGCATGGGGGGAAGCGGGCCGGAGGAGGGCGTGGGCGGGGGCGGCGACAGCGAGGGGTCGTGCTGCACCGGCCGCAAGCTGAACTGGTGGATGTGCGCGGTGGCCATGGGGACGGGAACGACGGCGAGAGGGTCGAGAGGGAGCGGAGAACGACGGGGGAGGGAAGGAAGGAAGGGGGGGGAAGAATTGAACGCGATAAGGCCCACGGTGGGATTTATATACCGACCGCGTTGCCGAAGCACGTCAAAGGCGCGCCAGGCAACCCCCCCTCCCCCCCCCCCTCGGCCATCCCCGCCCCCCGATGGCGATCTAGACGCTGATCTGCGCCAAGCGACGGGGGACGGGCGACGGGGGCGTGCCTGGTCGCCCGCAACCGGACTGTCAGGGGGGAGGCGTCAGATCTTGGGGACGCGATCTGGCGGACGACCCCGGCTTCTTTTTGCGCGATGAATGGGGGGCCCGTCGGCGTCTTTCCCTCGCGTTTTTCTTCCGTCTCGCCGGGGTTTCGCGCCGTGGGTCCGGGGGGTGCCGCGAAGGAAGGAGGGAGGGAGGGGGAGAGAGAGCGAAGGATCGATCCGGAGGTGCGTTGGAGGGACAGAGAGTCAGAGAGGGACGTGCGATGAGGAATTATAATGAACTTCCGCCGATCTGGAATCTGATCGTCGCCGTCCCTCCGCGTCCGTTCGCTTCCTTTCTCGCCTCGCCTCGCCTCGCTTCCTCTCCATTCCCATTTTCCATTTACTTACACCGGTTGGCGCCATCAAATCGGCCTCTTCGCCGTCGCTCCCGGCTCCAGCAACTCCCAGCTCCCAACTCCAAACTCCCACCCTTGCCCTTCCATTTGTACACCGGCGTCGTGCGCTCTGCTCCTCAACGCCGCCTGGGCCTCGACCACCTCCCCCTTCACGCTCCCCGCCTCGAGCTCCCTCCACTCGCCTTTTCCCACGTCCCCCCGCCTTCCCTTGCACGCATCGGTATCGAAGGATGTCACGCCCCCTCTCGACCGCCCCGCCCGAGTCACCCCCTCCCCCGCTCTCCAATCAAGAACGAACCTCTGGGGGACCGGGCGGAGGCTCAAACTCAAGCGCTTCAGCGCTCATGGCGTCGGTGCCGGCGCCGCGTGCGACGGTGACCATGATTCGTGACCATGCACCTGCACCTGCACATGCTATGTACATGCACACCCCGGGCCCGATCGAACCCCTGCCATCCTAACGTTCGACGTTCGACGTCCCGTCCGTTCAGCCCCCCCGACGGCCACGGAGGCCACGCATCGGACATCCAGCAACCGACGGCCTCCTCCCCGCGCGCGCGAAAACGGGAAACTCGGAGGCGCGTGCGGAGAGAGGGGGGAGGTGGAGGTGGAGGTGGGTGCTCGTGCATGCGTGCGTGTACCGTACGTACGTACATGGTATCGTAGAGTGGTATACTTACGAGCGGGGCGGGATCTTGGGGGGGGGGGGGGGGGGGACACGGGATGGGCCGACGCGTATATGTATGTATGTACGACATGCATGGTCCAGCTCTCGCGTCTGACGCGCATGGCGGTCGGGAAGAGTGTGTCGGGCGACGTGTTGGGCGTTTTCTATCGGGGCTCGGAGTAGGGTGCGCGTGGGACCCGCGTCTCCTCTCGACTGCAGGCGAGCTTGATCAGGCTTCAGCTTCAGCTCTCTCCTCGACTCGGTGCTTCGCAAGACGGAACGCTCGCCGTCCGCCCAAACGTCCGCCCCACCCGCACCCGTCGTCCCGCTTCTCGAGCCGCGTCTGCGTCTACGTCTAATAGTACGAGCGCGATGCGGGGCGGTCGAACATCCACTATGGAGATGCACACACACACGCCCCCTCCCCCCCCCCCCCCCCCCCAACCGAACCGAAATACCCCCCGTCGTCGCACCAGGGTCCAGCACGGCTGGCTTGCTGGCATCCGTAAGTCCGTTATTGCCTGTGCGGGCGCACAAAAGGCCGTCCGATAATCGATCTCGTATCCGAAAATTCGGCGCGCGCGAATCGAGGCTCGAGGTCGCGCTGCGCATCCGCCATTGTCCCTCCGCGGGCGTGGTTGGTTGGTTGGTTGGTCTTGCGAGCGATGGATAAAAGTGAGCCGCGCCTCTTTTCTCACTCTCCTCCCATTCTCTCTTCCGCCCACACCACACCACATCGCCCGCCCACCCCTTCCGCTCCGATGCCCATCGACCGACCGCGCACGCCTCGCAAGACGGCCAGCACCCGCGCCCCGACGAAACGCGAGAGCACGGCGCACGCCCACGGCAAGGCAGAGCCCGAGCGCGCGAGTCCCCGCCCGTGCGGGAAAAAAACGAACAGGATCCCGACGACCGGCGCCGTTCAGCGCGCACGCGCGCCCGCGGTCCGCGCGCCCCTTGCGCGCCGCCGACGGGACCACGATCGTGGCGAGTCCCCGGCGGCCACCCTGTCCGCGCCGCGGCCGAGCTCGTCGGCAACAGCGAGCTCCCCCGCACCATCGAGCTCCCCCGCACCATCGAGCTCCCCCGCACCATCGAGCTCTCCCCTTCCCCGTCCCGCTCATCCTGCCCCTTCTCCCCACCCTCAAGCCCCCCCTTCTCCTCATCCTCCCCCTTCTCCCCACCCTTCTTCTCCCCGCCCCCGCCCCTCTCCCTCTCCACATCCTTCTCCAGCACCGCCCCAGATTCCCCCCTCACCCCGCCCCCGCTCTCCACCACCTCCACCTCCACCTCCACCTCCACCTCCACCTCCACCTCCACCTCCACCTCCACCTCCACCTCCTCCACCTCCACCTCCATCACCTCCTCCACCACCACCTCCGCCACCTCCTCGACATCCTCCTCGTTCCTCCTCACCCCCACCTCGCCCCGCCCCGCCTTCGTCCTCGCCGACCCGTTCGCCCCCGGCGCTTACGAACGCTTCTTCTCCCCCGCGTACGGGGGCGGGGCGTGGGCCCGGTTCGGGGCCGCGGCGGGGCTCGGGCGGGGGGGTGGGGATGGTGGGTTCGGGGGCGGGTGTTGTGTGCACGACGACGACGCCGACGACGCCGAGGAGGAGGAGGAGGACGAGGACGAGGAGGAGGAGGAGGAGGAGGAGGAGGAGGATGGAGAGGCGCGGGTGATTCGGTGGCGAGAGCCTGAGGATCGCGGGGCCTCGGACGACCACGCGCGCGCGCGCGCAGAGCACCGCCGCCACCGCCGCCGCGATCATCATCATCATCATCATCATAGACCGCAGGACGTCGAAAGCGCGGACGCGATCCCGACCGAGGCCGACGGCCCCGATCCAGCCCAGGACGAGGACGGGGATGGGGACGGGGACGGGGACGGGGACGGGGACGGGGACGGGGACGGGGACGGGGACGGGGACGGGGACGGGGACGGCCGGCAGGTGCGCGGGAAGATCCCCGCGCTCGTATGTGGAACGCCCGGATCTGGGTGGGGGCCGGTTGGCCCTGGGGTGCCGCTCGCGCAGGACGAGGACGAGGACGAGGAAGAAAAAGAAGAAGAGGAGGAGGAGGAGGAGGAGGAGGAGGAGGAAGACGTGTTCGGGGGCGGCGGCGCGAGGCCGTCCGCCCTTTTCGGCGGGACGCGCACGCGGACGTCCGATGGCGAGCGGAGCACCGGCAAGCTGCTCCCTGGGGCCTCGCGCGCGGTGCTGGCCCACGACGACGACGACGCGTGGGGCGAGGACGAGGACGATGCATGGGACGAGGACGAGGACGAGGACCACGCAACCCCGGTGCGCACGCCGCGATCCCGCCGCCGCCGCCGCCCTGGGAATCGGATGCTCTTCGCGATCGTGCACGACGACGAGGACGAGGACGAGGACGAGGACGAGGACGCCGCGACCCCCGCGCCCCCATCCCCACTGGCACTTCCCCGCCGCCGCTTCTCCCGCACGACGACGCTGCGCCCGCCACGGACCCCGCCCGCGCACCCTCGGCCTCCCGTCGACCCGGACCCGGACGTGCACCCCCCTTTCCCCTTCCCCTTCTCCTCCCACGTCGAGCTCGCGCCTCCCTCCCACGCCCATTCGCACTCGCACGCCCACTCGCACTCGCACGCCCACGCCCACGCCGAGCCCGAGCCCGAGCCCGCGCCCCTCTTCGCACCGCGCACCCCGCGCCGCGCCGGCCTCGCGCGGGACGCGGAGACCTACGGCTGGATGACGGGCACGCCCGACGACGAGTGGCGCGGGTACGCCCTCTGGCGCGAGCTCGCGCCCCGCCGTCGTCGTGCTCGTCGTTCTGCTGGCGTCGGAGACGAGGGGCAGGAGGCGGACGGGGACGGGGACGGGGAGGACGTGTTCGAGCGCTTCGCGGCGGTCGCTCCGCCCCCGCGTGCGCCGCCGCCACCTACCCCCGAAGCGGGAGGCGCGCGCGCGCGCGTTTTTCGACGTTGCGAACGGGGCGGCCGGGGGCGGCCGTTGTTTGGTTGAGGATCTGGAGGAGAGCGAGGTCCCCCCTTTCCTTGGTCTTTGCGAGTAGCTAGTATGCGACGACTCATGATGCATGATGCGTGACGGACGATCTGCGACGGACTGCACGCCCTCGCCCTGTTACTGTACCACTTATCATGCTTTTTATGCTGTGCGTTTGCTATCGATGTCAATAAACTGTGTATACCGTACCTCGAGGTTCGTCTCGCTGGACGCCTTCGACGGCGACGTCGTTCAACGTTCGCGCGCGAGGATTCATGTGGGCCAGATTCCCACGGCGTGATCCTCAAGGACGCGGCTGAGTCGTGGCCACGGGCAGAGTCGTTGGTCACTGGAACTCCAGGCGTACGCATCTGCGTCCAGGCCACAACCTGATACTATACAGATATCTCTTTCCCTCGCCTTCTGTCACGTTCCTTGCTCACATTGCCACTCCTGAAAGATACGTTCAGACCTGGACTCACCTCCCCATGACAAGAACAAGAGGTTGCAGCCGACCTCAACGGACGACCGTGCACAAATATCTCGAATTCATCGGGGGGTCCGGCCTGGACCATTGACGCGAACTTGGCGACGGAAATCCTCCAGGGTACGTTAAGTGCTTTCTGCCACGTCGATTGATGAATCTACCTCGCCCGTATCCCTAGGACATGGCATCGCGCTGGCCCAAACGTGTTGGGTGTGGCATCGGAGTGGCCAAGTGCACCTCTGGGCCGCATCTTCAACCTTTAAGGGAACTTGAATGTTGAATGTGAGTGGTGAGCCTGCGCTATTGTTCGTCTGCTATTAAGCTGCACCGTCTTATTGTGCCTCCTGGTTTCTCCCAGATTTGGGGGTTCCTTGGGCCAAGCTTCCCATAACACGGACGTCTTTCAGTTCGCGTCGTCAGCCCACCGACTTCCGCCCCATCCCCCCTCTCCTCTACTCACCCCTCTCCATCGACGCTTCGCCCTCTTCTCTCTTTCATCCATCGACGGAATGCACGCCCTCCGTTTTCCTTCCAGGGCTCCCTATTTCCTCCACTCTCCTCCGAAAAACGCCGACCTCGCTCTCACCCACGAACTCGTCAACCACGCCGCGCAAGGACTCCTCTTCGGAAAAGCCCGCCCCCACGATCCAACCGAAGTCGTTGCCGGGCCTTGCGATCGCATTCCGGCCAGGGGATGCCACATCAAGCGCGCCTTCGACGAGGTTCGCAGGCTCTATCGCGCCTTGGCCGGCACCGAAGACGCGAAAAGGAGGGACCAGCACATCATGCGTATTCTCTCCATAACCGTCCCCGTCATCGCGATGCTCGAAAACGTTCCCCTCCCTCGCCCTCCCCTCGCGGACGCCCGCCGGCTCGCACGGTTCCAGCGAGACCACGCGCCGCATGTGTTGGACGTCTTCCGGGCCAGGCCTGTCGAGCGTATTCCGGCCTCGTTGCGGCTTCCGCCGTTCAGCGCCATGCCCCTGGACAGCGAGCGCTCTTGTCGTCTCAATCCCATGGTTGGAAATACGCTGGTGCCGCCGGACCTACACCCCATCGAGGACGACACGCTTCCGCTCGCCCTCCGCCCGCACGTTATCTCTCCGTGGGCGTGGTTCGTCGAGAAGTTGTCGGATGAAGATACAGGGTTGGACGGAAGTGCCTGGGGAGATGATGGCGAAGTGGATCTGGTGGACTGGGAGGACGGCACGGAGCGGTCGGTGGAATATCCCGACTCAGAGGACGGCGGGGAGAGCTGCTATAATGACGAGGCCGTCGCCTATGTTTTCCTCTCCTGAGACCATGAAAAATCCTTGCATACGAAACTATTTGGCGAATTTTTCTGTTCGGTTTCCCCGTCCCGACGTCAAGCTATGAAGCAACTGCATAACATCATAAGTATCATGCAGAAGACAACGCGCCTACGCGCCAGTCACGTGTACCGCGTCAGTAAATAAACCGCGGTGCACGCTGCGCAGACGCAGCGCCGCGCTGGCAAAAGCAATCCTATTGCCATACCCACGGCTCCTCTGGACTGCAGCTGGCATCGGTCAGGCGATCGATACGAGTAGATGGCGAGGTAGCATGGCATGTCCCGAGTACGCTCTCACCTGCATGGCTGACAACCCCTTCTGCTGCTCTTAGTGCCCCGCCCGGCAGCTTCGGCAAGGCTGAGCCCAACACATTCTGGCTGTCCATTGCGAGCCGACGGTATCAGGAAGTGTGCATCGCGAGTGGCGTCAATCCAATCGAACCTCAAGGACGCGCGGACGTAGAGACCATCATCCAACGGGAGCTGCGTTCCATCGACAGAGTGCGCCGTGCCCTGCTGGGTCAGCAAAACGCACTCAGGCCGCTGTGTCGCTTCCCTCCGGAGATCCTCTCCTACATTTTCAGCCTCGCGGACTGGCATCCGGGACACCATTCCATCTTTTATCATGGTTCCTCCATCTCACCCATTTGCTCTCCCATTCGACTAGGATGGATCGTCGTGACACACGTATGCCGGCGATGGAGACAGGTGGCTCTTGCCAGTGCAACATTGTGGTCCACGATTGACTTCAAGCTCGGCGCGAAGTGGGCCATGGAAACCCTCACTCGCTCTAGAAAATGCCCCATCTTCTACCATGTCGATGAAGGTGATCCGCTACAATACCATAAGGCCATTCTTCCCCGACATCTCTCGCACATCAAGAGCCTGACAATGCGCGAACAGTCAAATGCCGTAGACGTTATAGCTTCCGAATGTGTCGCGCCGGCTCCCATCCTGGAATCGTTTCGTTGCCATCGATACTGTGAAGACCCCGACGCACCAGTGGCAGGCTGTCTTCCAGTGAACCTATTTGCAGGACACGCGCCCCGCCTCCGGATAATGAAGCTCGACAATGTCGTCCCGTCCTGGGCGTGCACCGCGTTCAGCAACCTGGAACATCTATCGATCTCCTCTCCCATGCCAGAGCTTCCCTCAAACGCCGCACCCATCGTGCATCCGGAGTACGAATTATTCTACGACTTTCTGGAGCGCATGCCAGGCCTGCGGCAGTTGTCTCTCCAGTGGTGCTTCCCTTCCAGACACGACCATCCAACGGTCGACAGGCGGGTGAAATTCCCCAATCTTACGCATATCGAGGTGAATGGACTTGCGGGCGATTGCGGCGCTATGCTTCGTCGGATCGAACTTGCGCCCGACGCCACATTTCTCGTTCACTTCGTGGTAGCAGGCGCAACCGATCTCGACATAGTCGAGTCCATGGAAGGATTGGCCTGCCACATGCGGAGCGTGGATGACGCCAGGCCACCCATCCACACGTTGCGTGTCGCGAATTGTTCCAGCGGGGAATATGACGTCGAGGTCGAGTTTGAAGCGTGGCGGGAGTCTACCAGGAACATTCACGAGCACCTGTCTCTCATGAAGGTGCATCCTCCCATTCGAGCAATCTTTTGCGCGGATAATGAGGCCCCGGAACGTTTCCAGACGGTTTTCACGCAGGCGATGCGGGTGCTGCCGCTCGACAAAACAGAGACACTCTCATTCTCCCCTTATCCTTTCTGGACGCCTCAAACGGCAGCACAAGTCGGGTCATACATGCCTTCCGCTCTCCAACACCTCTTATTCGATGTGGAGTTAGACCCGCACCTCTCCCGCGTTCTAATTGCACCGGTGGATGGAACTCCGGCTCTCCCCCGTCTGAAAACGTTGTCGTTCGTCTCTATCACGATGGCAATCACGGCGACGGCAGCGAAGGAGGAAAAATACCTACTTCCCCTGGAGATTGTGACGAGGAGGCAAAGACAATATACACCGCTAGAGAAGGTTTGCCTCTCCCGATGCCCATACACACCTGAAGTCATCCGCGAGCTCGAAGCTTGCGTTCCCGTCGAACATTACCCCGAGCACGTTCCTACGTGAGGTGTTTCTGGACAACTGTTTCAGGCCTTTTTCAACTTCGATTGGTCGCAGTTCAACGTTCAAGTCTCAAGTCGAGTATCAAGAGTGTCGTGTAGGAGTGGGATGATCGGGGGTGGGATATCGCCCCTCGATTCCGCAACATCTGATAAATGTTTGTATTAGGTTACTTCGATGTTCACGGCCTTCCCGCTCTGAAGACCTCAGTTTTCTATCGTAATAACCATTTTAATCGTGCATGTTTTGAGAGCATACGCACGGCCGCAATGCCCGAATTGAACCGAGCTACATAGGGAAGTACGACGAAAGTCGAGCTCAGGTCGATATCAACCTCACGCTGGGCGACGATGGGGTACTGCGTGATGATCCACGACCACGGCCTTCCTGAAGCTCATAGACGGCGCTAACCATGTACATAAAACAATTGTCATTGACATTACAACCATACATTGAACCGGCGACCGACACGGAACCAGACGTTCGCTACCTAGAATACGCCCAAATCACCACGATAAAGATGGGATGCCGCCGTCGAAACGAAGAGAATCGCCTTGGACCTGTGTTTCGAATCGAGGCAGGTTCTTGTGTCTGTACTTGCTGTACACGGTGCACAGGGTGTCCAAGACTTCCATGGCGTCGACGAGCTCGCGCAAAGCATCGAACCCGTTGACGACAGGGACCGGCTCCTGGCGATCCATGACGGGTCTTTGAGCGGGCACGAGGGGCCCTCTGAACGTCGCCCCGCGTAGAGCCTTCTCGTCGTCCTCGTCCTCGTCCTCGTAGTCTTTGTCCCAGTCGGACTCATCGCTGTCGACAGCGCGCCCGCGTTCGAGTTTGGCCTTCACGGCGCAGGCTGGGCACCCGGAGCTGCAGTCGGACCTAGTATCGTCTTCGGTGTCGTCGTCTACATCCGATGTATAGGCGGTCAAGTCGAGGTAGACCTCGAGGACCTCTTCCGCGAAGCGCTCCACGGACAAAGTGTCGGTGGCCTTCAGACGATCGGCTTGCATCTTCCACGCGATAGCCTTGAGTTTGTCGCTTGCGATGCCATGGAGGTGTCCGTATTCCTCCAGGATAGAAACCCAAAGGGGAGTCTGATCTAAGATACGCGCATCGTCAAAAAAGGTGTGGCAGTATGGATTGGAAAGAGCGCACCTTCGTCGGCGGATTCATTCTCGTCCTCTTCGTCGTCGGCCTGTTCTAACGAGTCGATCCAAGCCTCAAACGACCGTTCATCGTCACTCGTCTCTTGTTGGGTATGAAACGGCACCGGGCCTGCGTCGTCGCCATCGTCCGCGTGACCAGGAGAGAAAATATCGGTGGGTGGATCGACCAGTTCCTCTGGGGCGCGCTGGTCGAGGGTGAGTTCGACGGACGTCGTGGGTTGTTCGGTAGTGACAGGCTCCATCGCCGTGTCGAAATGTCTGTCCAAACCATGGGTCAGTGGCCACGAAGCTTCAAAATAAGTGAAGGAAACCCACCAGAGAAACCGAACCTGTCGTCGAGGGGGGAAAGCCACTGGATCCAAGGGTCCCTCAGAGGCTTGAACCGATGATGAGGGAATGAGAGAGCGCCGATGGCGGCACATTTATTGAGGGATTGAACAATGGCACACGTGCGGCCGACCGAGTCGCTGAGACCTCCCCTTCATCCATTGTCTCGTGCGTAAAGAGTCCTGAGGAATCAGGATTGGTGAGGTGCGGGTCTTGCCAGTGTTCAGAAAGCGGTACATCCTCGTATTCGAACGTTCTTGAAGAAAAATTTCCCAGAAGACGGAAGAATTTTTACGGAATGCCGTTTTGAGAGAGGATGGGAGAAGGGAATGCGGTCGTCGCTGTCACCGTCGACATCGAGTGACGGTCGACGCGGTCAACGAGTCTCGGCGCCTTTCGCGCACCACGTGACATGCGTTCGTTGACGCGACGGCGCTTACTTTTACCTTCCTGCTCTTCCCCTCCACCAACAGCGTTCTGGCCGGCTTACCCTCTTTCCGTCCCGCTACTTGCCGGAGGAGAAACACACAAATTATAGGTGTGCTACACCATCTCTACGGTCTTCATCCTCTCGGAAAGACTGGTCACTGATGCCAGGCTCGTTCTATCGCCAGCAGGTTCCATCTCATAAACGCCATTTCTTCCATATTCTGAAACATCGTTCTTCCTTGGGGCTGGGATTTTTGCTATAGGGAACAGAAATCTGTTTGGTGCGCTATAATATTGAACCATAAAACGTTCGTTAAAGCTCTCACCTTCTTCTCTAATTCTCAGGAACTGTCTGTCATACTTGCGGGTTTACCTGCCATCCTAATGCCACCGCGCGCCTCTGCACAGCGACACTTGCCGCCAAGCCAGGAAATCATTGAGATATCATCATCTGATGAAGAGGAACAAGCAACGTATGTTGGTGGTTTCTACTTAGAGGTCCAGCTCGCCGACGAAAAATATGTATCTGTCCGCCAGTCTACCCCGTTGCATTCTCGGCCCCAGCCATCTTCAAGGCCAGCCCCCACCCATCAGCACTTCTCAAAGGTCATTCTTGCGAAGCTTCCAACACCATTCCTTGCTAACGATGGCGTAGCCCCCTCAAGGCTCGTCGCAGACCGCGGGTCATCCACTCTAGCGACGATGACGACGACGAGAATGCGCCTGCGTTTCCACCCTTGGATGTAATCGATATCTCAGACGATTCCGAACCTCCTTCTCCGGCTGTTAGACGGCAAAGAAAGACTGTTTCAAACGCGAGGATCCTCTCATCACCCCGTCAGGCGCCAGCACAACAGACGGTACCACTCTATGCTTCGGACAGTGACGACGGCAGCGCCTGCGATACGGATGATAGCGACGCTTTTCTTCCTATGTAAGTGCATATGACGGGCTCGAGATGGTCTCCGTTCTCACTCTATCCTCTAGGTACATATCCAAGGGCCTCAAACGACCAACTCACCTGCAAAAAGCGTCTACACTCCCTGTCATCCCAAGGACTCCCGCCAAGCTCAGAAAGACGGGGTCTCTCCAAGCAGACTCTACGCCCGCCCTTCTTCGCACATACACTACCACCACGGCCACCACTTCGCGCCCAACATCGCTCACTCCCTGTACACCCCAAACCGCTCGTACGTTAGCACCGAAGACGCCACGTACGTCCAAGAAGGCCCTCGCGCAGGCCACACAAGCCCATCGCGCTGCCTATGCCCAGAAACTATTCGACGAACTCAACCGAGAGGTGTTCAACGATGGCCTCCCAGCGGACACCACGCTCATCTGGAGTAGCCGGCTATTGTCGACGGCGGGGCGCGCCAGGTGGCATCGCTCGAAGGACAGAACAGAGACGTCGGAGATCGAGCTGGCCATCAAGGTCCTGGATTCGGACGGTGAGTCTTAGTTGTCTATGGGAAGATGGAATGGCGAACTGACTAGCCAGCAGAACGGATACGCAATACGCTGTCCCACGAGATGTGCCATCTGGCGTGCTGGACGATCAACAAGGACCCGAAGGAAGGACATGGACCAGCGTGGAAGACTTGGTAAGACTGACTCTGTTCATCTGGTTGCGAGGTTCTGACCTGGCGGCTACTCCAGGGCATCGAAAGTGATGAAGAAGAGACCCGAGATAAGGATATCGGTACGGATTCCTCGTGCTGTCCGCCTGCAGATCACCAGCTAACATCGTGCAGACTAGACACGAATACGAGATCTCGTATCCGTTCCAATGGGGTACGTCCACCGCTTGACCTTTTTCTCGGTACCGTGGCTTAACCACCCCCCATTCGTCCAGAGTGCAACAATTGTTGCAAGATGTTCGTTCTCCTGGCCTACGCCTTAATGATTGTCTGACCGGTTCACAGCTATGGTCGGTTCAGCAAGAGCATCCGAGCGGACGAAGTCTGTGAGTGTTTCGTCCTCCTTTTCTGTACATCTTGAGAAACTGCAGCCGACAGTGTGCGGCGCATGCAAAACCGGAAAGCTCGAAGCGCTCTTCACCACTCGCGTCAGAGCGAAGAAGACGCCCGGTACGTCACTGTGATGGATCCTTCCTTGTGTCCATACTCATGTAGTCCTTCTCGTTAGGTCCGTCTGCAAAGGCACCTGACGAACGGTGCTCGGACTTGGAAGTGCTCGCGGCAACAGTGGGTGGACTACGCCTATGAGTTTAGTGTCGCTTCTTGTCCCAGGGCGTCGTTATGCATACGATGCTGTTCTATCTCCTTCCCTTTCCTATATGAGCGTCTTCCCAACACTTTATATCAGTGTCGTTCTGGCCAAAGACAAAAACCGAAAGTTATCACATGCCAGTGTGGTAAGAAGCTGCCATCGAGAGCCAACAATAAGGTCGCCATCGAACGTCGAAACTCGAGCTCTTCCTATTCCCTCTTACCCTCGCCGTCTTCATTGTGGGGGCCCACTTTGTTGCGAACGTCTTTCCAGTGTGTCATTCCGCCTATCTTTTCTATGGTACTTATATGCTCATGTGTGCGAAGCTTTTTCACAGCTCACTGTCCATTTCGAGTGAAAGACGATCGATAGCTGATCTCTGGTTCTTTATTCAAGCTCGCTGTGAAGAGCCACGAAAAGACGCAAAGCCGGCTGCTATCTCTTTTCCTTATGATCACGACTATATGCTCCCAGGCAGATATCCACACCCAAACACCGCCCGACGTGCTCCGCAATATGCCCCTGCTCGAAGTCCTTGACTTGGAGTTTGTTCTTCCCCCTACAGACGGAGGCATGCATTATCCCCAATCTAGGATGGTCTCCTTCCCATGTCTTCGCCAGATAGAACTGTCCGGAAATACGCCCCAAGAATGCGTTGACTTCATCTCCTGCCTCGACTGCCCAAATGTCACGACAATCGTATTCAGTGGCATCGACGTCGACGAGGAGGACATGATCGATCCTATCATATCCACGCTCCAACAGCATTGCCGTAACCTCACCATACCCATCGGAGAACTTTATGTGGACATGTATGAAGACGAACTCGAGATTCAGGCGAAAGACATAGACACGGATATCTTGATCTTTCGAATCGCACATCGTATCCACGAGGCCGACCTGGACTCTACGTCATCCCCGGCCACCGTATTCGCCCACTACGCTAACCGCTTCATCACGTCGCTCCCCGTCCGCGACGTTGAAAGAGTCGACTGCTCTTTCTGTTTTCTCTATGATGACATCAGCAACAACAATTTCTCGGTCGAAATTTGGGTCTAAGTTCTTGGAACGCTGCAGTGCGTGAAGAAAGCCGCTATCTTCTTCGGAGAGCCCGCTTTCATCCTTTCCTTTTCTTCCTTTGTTCCCTCTCGACGTTAAGACCCTCGATTTCTGGACGCCTTTCTACCCTTTCCCTCCCTCTACTTCAAGTTCCGCCATCGACCTCCTATTTGCGACTCCGCTCCCACATATATACCCGATGTTGTCATTTGCAGGTTTTGACTTTGGACTGCGCAGATATAACGGTTCGACTGCGACTGCATAGGTATCGAACGTTGAACGTCGCCCACTTACTTCGCATCCTGAATCATTCCCATGCCGGGAGCAACGCTCACCGTGGCCCGCAGCTTTCCTGTCAGAGCTTCTGCGCCTCCAAACTTCGGAGACAAGTCAGCGCCCAATTGCGCCAATCTACTTATGAGTATATGAACTATCGTCTCCCAAAGGTCGTCCCTGGCCCGACGCGCGCTACCCGTCCCACGTCGCGGCAGGTCAAGCTGTACCGCGTCCCGCGCACCAACGTCCCGCCCTCACGCACCGCTCGTTTCTCCGTTTGTCCCGTCAGCATCTCCCAGTTCGCGACCCTGACTCGACTGTCGTCAACACGGGACGCATCCTCGTGGGAGACGTGAACCGAGAAAAGGTCGATGTCTGTCTCGGAGATGCCGTGCAGATGGGAGGTGTACAGCTCTGAAGAGGTGATTACGAGGCTGCGCGGTTCGAGAAGAAGAGAGAGGGCAGGTGTGGGGTCGATGGGGCGACCAACGCTGGTGGCGGCGGAAGATTCGTCGGCGTAGCGGTAATAGTGCATCACCGTGTGCGAACCGAGGGAGAGCGTCGCAACGGTTGGGTAGTACGACGGGCCGTCCTCGTGCGGCTGAGCGAGTGAGGGGACTCGTCGGCGTTGGTTGAGTGGTGTGGCTTGCGAGACGTACCATAATGCCTTGTCCCGCGTGGTACTGCCGGTAGAAGTCAATTGAACGATCTTCGGATGAAAGAACGTTTGATACCTCATTCATAATGATGTGATTGGGCCGTTCGTGCGGCGACTTGTCGAAGATACCGACGTCCTTCAAACGGGAGATGATATCAGGGCTATAGCTTGGTCAATTACCGAGTGCATTTTGGGACCTTAAAGACGCACTATTTGGTCACGAACTCGGGCATGGCTTGAGGGACGAGAACATTTGTGTTGGTCAGATCGCCGCCTGGGGGTGTGAAGAAGATCAAGATCAGGGCGAATTTGCGGTCTGAAGTGGGCTGGTATGCCAAAGGACATGGAGACTCGACGGACGTGCCGACGTCACCGAGGTCGTGGGCATCTCCAAAGTCCCGATGCCAAAAGCAGGACATGATTCCGAGGTACATATGTAGAGTATGTCAATTGGATCGGACGATTTGAACGCACCCCATGTTTGAAGCCTAGTACGGCCACCGTGTATGGTCGGACGTACGTCAACTGATTTTAGACATTTTGCGAAAGAGAAATGAAATCTAGTAAACATACCTTCGGTTTGCGAGCTGTCGCCACTTGGGCTGAGGAGTTTCCTGGATCTAGGATGTAAAAGCGAATCAGCGATTGATCGGTGAGCACATGACGAGTCCGGGAGTCGGTGACGAGATGAGGAGATGTCAACCGGCCCAGTCGACGGGTGCCACACAATGGCACACATTGTCGCAGCCTTCCACAGTAGTACTTATCCTCAGAAGAACTTCAAGTTGAATGGCGTACCTTTCGTACCAAGTACGCCTCCTCATCTTCCGTGACAAAATCCGGGATATAGAACGAACATTCCGAGCCGGGAACACGATGGAGAGAGAGGTCCATAGGATTGTTTTCGCGTGGTGCGATTTCCGTTGTTGCTGGTGCGGATCACTGATCAGGCCATCCAGGGATCCGAGGAGGATGGGCTCGGGGCGAACAACGCGTGTTCGGCGTCTCCGGGATTCATTACGATGTCGCGATGAGGTCATGTCGCCGACCTCCCACTTGTAAGATGCTCGACGTTCGACTGTTCAAGTCACGGAATCAAACCCTTACTAGCTTTGCTTAGGGTGACGTTCTTGTATATGGCCCTTTTACTTCCAAGGGCGCCATGCCGTCGACGAACGCCATACCTCGGAGCCCGGAGGCAGACCTTAGTACAGACAAGTAAAATAAACGCGCCGCTGCACTTTGCAGGTACCGGTACGACCAAGGTACGACAGCGTACCAATGACCAGTCAGCACAATGTCAATGTTGTCACCATACTTGACAAATTTTTTCTACCACATGGCATTTTGACGAGGCGTGCCAGATATCGGAAACATCACGGTTAGGGATTGGTTAGGGATCTGAAGTGTCTGTGGACGGCTGCACATGGATCGACTGCGGACTTCGAACCTCGGTGCAGTGTGACTGTGCGCTGGGACTCATGAAGCCTGAGCTTGGGTTCCCGATGCGAATAAATTGGGAAGATCAATATTCAATGCCGCAGCATCTTTGCTCGTGAAACGCATGCGAGTGAAACTTGCTCGAAGGAGTAGCCATGAAAGACAAGAACCCCTTGCCGGATGCTGACGTAAGTGCTTAACTGGCTAATAATGTTTATGACGTTCGATCTCTGAACGCACCACCACCACCACCCTCCCGTCCCCTCCCGCCGCCGTCGATGCTCATCGTCTCCCGTTAATACTAATGTTCTCTACACTCTCATCTTTTCTACCCTCTGCTCTGCAGCAACAGTCTACCGAGGACAAGAAGGTCGGCACGGATTCGCCCAGGCCTGCGGAGAAGCCATCACAACCGGCCAAAACACAACCAGAGCAGGCGTCCTCGTCTGTCGACGAGGTTGGAGTGGTGAGAAGAGAGAGGAAGGAGAAGAAGAACACACAAGAGGTGCGTGACTTGGTTTCTGTCTTTTCCCTGTGGCCGAACAGGCGTTGGGATGGGTTGCGCGGTACACCCTGTTGGAATATGACGCCGACGAAGTCATCGGAGGACTATATGCCCCACCGCTATCAGTCTACATATCAGTCCACCCTCGGTGCTTCTGTCTTCACCATGTGCTTCGCCCTTCAGACGCACTCACCGAGGAGAGCGGTCGACTCAGACGGTTTCGGTAGCCGCCCGCGAATGGCACGGTGCGGGATCGATGGTCAGATTCGTGAAAACGAGTGGACTATATGTCCTCTACGAGCCCGAAATCCGTGCATGGACGCCAGGACGCAACCTGCGCTGTCCGCAGCGAGCCTGCTCTTCTGTTCGTCGGAAGACTTTTTCTTCCCATTTCTCGCGATTTCCCCGCCTCCTTCGCGCCTTCTCGACGCGAGATTCGTCGTTCTAACACTTGATCTTCAGACTTTCATTGTCGTACGACCACCTCCAGCAAAAAACAACCACCCTCTCAACCTCCAGGTCCAACTTGTACCACCGCAAGCACGCGATCGGTCCCAGCGCCGTTCTGTCGACTTCTCAATATCCTCCCGCGACAGTGGCGCCGACGACCCCAATGCGCTCGCCCGCACCCAGTCTGGCCGCTCGGACGTGTCCTCTTACTCCGGCTATGCCTCCGTCGCGTCCTTTTCTTCCGTGGCATCGACCAGCACGACCTCCTCCCGTCGCATGATCATCCCGCTCTACAACCTCCAAGCGCACAACGTGATGCAGAACGTGATCGTGGACGCGGGCACGGACGCCAAGGTGTCCAAGTTCATGCGCCGAGGACTGGAAGTCATCGGTCTCGCCGTGCTGGAGCCACTCGAGGTCTTCGGGACCAACTCAAGCCTGGCGTTCGAAGTGCCGCTGTCCCCCAGCACCCGCACGAGCATGGACGACCGCCGGGATTTCATCCACAGCGTCCAGGCAGGGGAACACGAACGCCCGCAGACCGCGACCTCCTCCGTGCTCTCCGTCTCCTCCGCGGGCACAGATCCACACGCGACGCCCGTCGCAGGCCACGGCTTCCCCGTGCCCCCCGCCGGCGCAGCCCCCGAGCGCAACGGCGCGAAGAAGATTTTCGGCAAGCTGTTCAAGAAGAAAGACACCGCACCGGCCGCACCCGAACCCGCCTCGCCCTCCGCTGCGTCCTTCCTCAGAGTGCCGCGCGCGAAGGCGCCCGCGGGCCAGGCAAAGCGCGGATCGTGGGCACCCCCGCCGCCAGCACACGCCCAGGAGGTGTCGGGCGCGTCGACAACGGCCGGCGTCACGCTGCAGCCTGCGGTGCTCGGGCTCCAGCCTATCCTCAGCTCGCCGATCAACCCCCCGCGCGGACGGCCCCACAGCTACGCCTGGCTGGTCAGGCGGTGGATCAAAGGCGGGGACGAGGGCATCCTCGGCAACGTGATCGGGCTCGTGGGCGGCATGGGCCTCTCGGACGACAAACGGCGGTCGCGCATGCCGGAGGGCGGGCAGGTCGAGGTGCAGTTCATCTGGGCGCGGGGCAGGAAGCCGGTGGGAGGCAAAGGCGCGAGCGCGAGCACGAAGGAGACGCGGCGGAGGAGCACGGGCGGGCTCGCGTCCGACCCGCCCTCGCTGTCCTCATTGACGCATCCAGACGGGAAGCGGGCGTCGACGGACCAACACAGCATCTCCACGGGGACGAGCGACGAGCCGCCGCCGTCCTCGATGGCGGGGATGGAGGACTCGGGGGACGAGAGCGATCCGGAGGACTCGGAGCGGCCGTGGACGTGCACGCTGGTCATCCGACGGGTGTCGTCGCCCGGGGTGGGCGCGGACGCGAGGCTGGAGGACATGGCGTCGCCGATGGACGGGCACATGCCGCAGACGCTGATCCGGATGAAGGTCGCGACGTTCTCGCCGACGCCGCACCATCCGAAGGTGGTCTCGCTGCTGAAGGTGCCGTTCCCGCTCCCGGACATCGTCGTGGACCAGATGATCGTGCATCGGCGCGTGGTGACGCCGCAGGGGCTCGCGCGGCCGAGCTACGACCCCAGTTCGCAGAAGGGCCTCGTGCTGACGGCGGAGGAGATCAAGGATATCGTGTCGTCGACGGGGCTGTGGCTTGTGGTGCGGGAGAACATTGGCGGGGTGGGGAAGGTGAGTAGGAAAGGGGACGGGTGGAGGATTCGGGCGTGAGGGGAGGGGTGTGGCTTCTTCCCTACTGGCTTCGGGTGTTAGACTAATCCCTTTCTGTTTCTTTGTTTTTTATTGTCTTTCTCATCCTCCTCCAAGGCTCCACCCCTCTCCCTCTCCCTGTGTCGATACTCGTTATGTTTGGCTTGGGTCACGAATCACGATCGATTATGTCTTTCAGATGTACCTATGCCAGTTGGGGCTGACTTTATTTTCTACCCTTTCTTTTTCTTGGATGCTTTGCTCCGATACCACAGCACGGTGGGTGACGACGGTCATACACGATACGGTTACTGCTCGTATTGATATTGCGGATCCGGTGGCAGCTATAATATGGGGGCAATATGGGAGGAAAACGGCCATCACTAGTAGTACTGATTGTAGCCTTACGACGATTCCACCCTTCGTATACCCACTTTTTTCGGCAGCGGGTCATCCAGAGTCGCATCGACGTGATACCCAGATTGAAAAGATATCCCATTATCACTATTACAGCTAACTGCTTAATACACTTTTACATCAACGAGCAGTGAAGCAAAAAGGAAACTTGCTGTGCGACATCTCGTAAAACCGACTTCCGAAAGCACCCAGGAGTTGGGACCAAGAAGCAGCTGAATAAATGCCGTATGGGCTTGATCTCCCCCCGCATTAGCAGCTCGAAAACGCCGGGTGGGTGAAGATGCCCGGCGCTGAGCGAAGAAAGAGGGTTTGTAACGATGCAAGCGACGGTGCGTACCGCGCAGAGGCGAGCCGACGGGCTGGCGAAGAAGAGAGTAGGTTTGCGAGGACGTCATGGGAATGATATGAGCTCAGGGAGTCGGAACGTGTTCATTTTGATTGAGGGGTGCAGAGGACGGATGGGGAAGGGTGGGAGAAAGAAGGTGGGCGGAGGTGATGAAAAGCAGTCGCGTGGTTCCTGCGGATTTTATAAAGGGAACTTTAGGGCAGGTTCCGGCAGACGCCGTCACGCCGGCGAGAGCACGGGCACCTCTTCAAGCCCTTCAAACCACCGCTCTCCGCATTTCTGCCTCAAATCTCCTCAGAATATGTCGCGGACTCTTCACGTTAACGGTCGCATATGTTCTGAGAATTGATCTGGATTTCTACGATGAAGAGAAGAGAGCAGGGGAGCGGTCACGCGACTGAGGGCAGGGAGGTGGGCGCAGCCTTGTAACCCTGTTCAACCCTGTTACTTTTGGAAACCGAGTGGGGTCAGCGATTGGTCTTCCTTTCCTGCTCGTCCACGACGTCCGCCGCCGCCACCGCCGCCGCCAAAGCGCCCCCCGCCACCGCCCGCAATGCAGCCCCGAACGACGTCGAAGGCGGTGGAAGCCGCCGCTCATCGACCGCCCGACACGTGATAATCGCCTCGCGCGAGAGGGTCTCCTCTTTTACGTCCTTTACGTCTTCGACCGCCTCCCCCTCCTGTCCAGTACTCATCGCGCGCCTGTGCGATTCCTCTCCCCTCTCATTTTCCTCATGGACGGCATCTCGACGGAGGGCCTGCGCCAACGGCACAAGCTAGGCCCCGAAGAGGTTGCACACGACAATGCTACGACAGACACGCACCACGTCAGCGACACCAAAGAGGAGGTTGTCTGGGGAAAGACGCCGGGAGGCGAGGGTGAGCGCTCCCTGTCAACCCGTGTCCGTGCAAGAATTAACGACGACGGCCAGTGTTCCGGGTGCCCACGACGCACGACGTCGTGACCGCACTCTTGCATCCGGCCTACCCCAAATCCCACATCGACCTCTTCAACATCGCGCTCCTCGCGCTCCAAGCCGTCCTCTTCGTTGCCCTCCCCTCCACGCCCCGCAAGATCTTTTTCTTTTGCTACTTCGCGTTCTGGCGCGCGGCGTACGACGCGGGGCTCGGATACGTCCTCACGAAGCAGAGCAAAACCAAGTGGATCGTGAAGGAGGTGCAGCGGCGCGGGTGGCTGGACGAGAAACGGAGGCCGGAGGTGAGGAGGTGGATCAAGGACCAGTTGGTCGGGAAAATGGGCAAAGATTATTCGTTTGACGTGCGTTCCATCCCTCCCTTTGCCGTCATGTTAGGGACTCGTTTACTGACGCGATCCGCAGGAATTGCCCTTGGAGTACAACACATGGCTTCTATTCCGTCAAGCAGTAGACATCATCTTAATCAAGTACGTCCGCTTGCCGCCGTTCGAGACGCGCCAGCTCATATCATCGTCCAGCGATTTTTTATCCTTCTGTCTCTTCGCCTTCGCGTGTTTCCGCGTCCCGCTTGATCTTGGTATCTTCGTGCATATATTGAGGTACGTGAACACCCAGACTACCTGTGCCAACAGTCCCGCACTGACATGCACCTTTTTTCAAGGTGGGTCGGCGGCATCGTGCTCATCGGGTTCAACTTGTGGGTCAAGTCGGAGGCGCATCACGTCGTGAAGGACTACGGCTGGTACTGGGGCGACTGTTTCTTCCAGCGCGGCGCGCTCGTGTTCGACGGCGTGTTCGAACTTGCGCCGCACCCGATGTATTCCGTCGGTTAGTGTTTGTCGTCCCTGCCCCAGACAGGCTGTTCTGACCTCGCGTTTTGCAGGCTACGCCTGGTTCTACGGCCTCTCGCTCGTCGTCGGAAGCTACCCAGTATTATTCGTCAGCATCGCAGGCCACGCCGCGCAGTTTGCGTTCCTGGTGTTCTTTGAGAATCCCCGTGAGTCCGCCTGCGTTCTCGCCAAACATGCGTCCTGATCGTCCGGAAAGATATCGAGCGCTTTTACGGCCAGCGCAAGCCCCTCGCCGAGCGCGTCCCGGTCCGCAAGGAAGGGACCCATTCGCTGCAATCGTCCGGCACCGTGAGCAGTGGGGGCGCACGCACGCGTTCTTCCTCCGAGCCACTCGACCCTGCGGAGATCCTGTCCACACCTTCGGCCACCGAGGGCGAAACCGCGACGGAAAGCGAGACGGAGACCGAACTCGAAGTCGAAGATACCCCCAGGATACCGCCGCGCAAGGACCTTCCGACGCCCGCCACCGTCCGTGCGGGGCTCGCGAAAAAGCGGAGCCAGTCGCCGGTGTCGTTCCACGACCTGCGCAACAAGTACTTCCGCAAGGACGCGATGTTTTTGTGCAACTTCGACATGCTGCGGTTCGCGCCTCTGTTCTCTGTTCTCCGTTCTTTTCCATGGCTGACGACGAGGGGCGGGGCAGGGCGACGGACTTCATGCTCCTCCTGGCGATGGTCTACCCTTCGACGTCGGCGCTCCTCCCGAGGCTCTCCCCATCCGGCGCCCTCGCGCTGCACTTCGCGCACGCGTTGTTCTGGTGCTTGTTCCACAGCTTTGGCCTCGGGTTCGTCTTGCAAGCCCAGAGCGAGCGCAAGTTCCTCGTGAGGCATTACATGAAGCATTACCACTACCCTCAGCGGGACGGGGGGAAAGGCGCCGTCCAGGAAGCCTTTTCGAACTGGAAGGTGTTCTACAACCTGAGCATGTCCATGACGTTCGGTGGGTCGTTCTTTTCCTTCGGGTATGGACGAAAGGGGCTGATCGTGTGCCTTTCTGTCGACAGTGTCGTGTGTGTGCTTGGCGTGGAAGACGTACTCGATTCCTCAAGATTGGACCGTCGGTGGCGAGCTGCTTCGGCACACGTTGGGAACTGTGAGGATGACCCATTGCAATTCTTTGGGATGACACTGACCGTGCTCTTTCAGGCCCTGATCGCGTTCCACATCTGGGTGACCACCGAGTCCTACGAAGTACTGGGTGTCTTCGGTAGGCAAACTCTCCATGCATTCACCATAGACCCGTATTGATCGACGTACGCAGGCTGGTTCTATGGCGACTTCTTCATGGACGACTTCCCTTCCAACCTCGATTACACTGGGATTTACCGGTAAGTACCATAAAACGCTGCTGCGATCGTCTATTCATATTCAATGTATCGACAGATATCTCAATAACCCCGAGATCGTGTCGGGCGCAGCGTTCTTCGGGATGGGGCTCATCAGTGGGAGCAAACTGGTGTACGTGCTCGCCGGCGTGCGCCATGTCGGGTATTGGTGGTTCCTTCGCAACGTCGAGAAGTGCGGTTTCCCCCTACGCCTTGATCGTATCTCCCGACTGACGAAGGAAGAACAGCCCCCACATGCGCAAGCTCTACGGCGACTCGCTCCGCAAGGACGCAGGGTTCGTGAAGGTGTTCAAGACGGTCGCGAGCAAGAACGTGCGGCTGTTCGACGAGCGGGCGGGCAGGCATGCGCCGGAGATACGCAGGGTGGCGCGGGAGGTGCGCGGCACGTTCGAAAAGGTGTACGAGGAGACGGCGGAGGTCGTCGAGGAGTTTTTCGCCAAGTGTGAGCGGTTGTGTCATCGTGCCTTTTCGGCGGCATGACTGATGTGTTCGGTTGCGGACAGCACGGCCAAAGATCGAGGGCGTTGTCCAAGATACCAAGGTCATGCTGCAACAGTCCAGGGAAAAGCTCGTGATCACGCACGTCTTCCTTTCCCGTGTATAGCGCATACACTCACTTCTCCCATAGACGTGTCGCCAACGACCTCTCTGCCTATGCCACGGACAAGTACAACATCCGCATCGTGTCCAACCGCCCCGACGGCGCCCTCAGGTTCCACCTCGGCGAGGAGATCAGAATCGGATGGCAGGCGCCATCCAACCATTCACGGAGGGACTGGATAGGAATTTACAGGGTACTCCTCCCGCCGCCCATGTTCCACCGACCTGTATTGACCGCCCTCTTCTTCGGAATAGGTCGGTGCTAACCAGTCCAACCTCGTCACCAAGACGTCTTCCTTGGGCATGTGGGTGCCCGTCCACGGCGAGGAGTGGGACGGGGACGTGCACATCGGGGCGGCGGGCCACGCGAGTACCAGCAGGCCGGTGGATCCGGAGAAGGGCGTGGTCGCGTTCAAGGGGGAGACGCTGCCGTGGCAGGTCGGGAAGTACGAGGTGCGTCGGCGGCTGCTGTTCGGTGTGGCTGAAGATGGGCGGCTGAGCGGGGGTCATGCGCTGTTATAGATTCGGTACCATCACGACGGAAAGTACAACGTCCTCGGGCTCGACGGGCCTGTCCAAATCTACGGTATGTGATCAGACTCTACGTTTCATTCGTATCGCGGTTGACGTTTGCGGGTTTTTCGTCCAGTCGACACGCCGGAGAGGCTGGACTTCGACTCGGTCCGCGGCTCGCTCGCGCACGTCGTGCCCCTCTGCCTCGACTCGGACCCCTCCCTCGTCCCGCTCTCCTGCCTGCCTCCGTCCTCTCCCTCTCCCCCGTCCACTCCCACCACCACCGCCTCCCTCCCCCCGCGCGAAGACGCGGAGGAGAAGGACCCGGACGACTTCCGGTTCTGGAACGAGCGCCAGGCGCGGCGGATCGCGGGCGCGATCAAGCAGATGTTCGGGGTCGAGTACACGCCCGAGGTCATCCTGGCCGATGCGAACTTGGGCGCGTTGGCGTGTCGGATCTTGGAGAGCAAGTCGGTGTTGGAGGGGTAAAATGGGCTGTTTGGAGGGATCGATGAGCTGGCTGGGAGGAAGAGGCGAACCTGGACGGAGGGGAGGGGACGGCTCGAGGTGAGGAGGCGGGGGGTATGAAAATCTGTTTTGTTGGTTCGTTCGATCTATACCGTGGAATTGAATGTGTTTTTGGAGACGTCGGTCCTGCTTTGGTCAGTGGACGAGGTCATGTATGGGCGAGCGCAAGGCGCGAAGACCTCGCAAAGTCAATGATCCACGCGGTGCGTTTGCCAGCCCCCATTATGAGTGGAAGCTGACGGTCCCATAGAGGCCCACGCGTCAATGACTCAACCCAAGTAGAGTCTGCTGGACACGACCACCCAAAGGCGAAGACCTCGCCCTCCCTCCCGTCGACCTCGTTCGCACGATTCGAGCCCGCGACGAGCCACGCTTAGCAAGGAAGGGATATCCTCGGCGGGCCCGGTCGGCGAGATAGAATGTGGGACGGAGGCGACGGGGGGCTTGGTCTCGTCCGAGTCGCTCCCAGCTCAGGTCCCGAAGAGAGACACTAGGCTGGCAGACTGGCATACAGATGCTCGGAAGACCTTCCGAGAGGAGAGAAGAGGAGGAGAGGAGAGGAGAGGAGAGACGAGTGGGGGTCCTTGGTCGTGAGCGGACGGCGCCCTTTATAGAGGGGAGGCGGGGTGGCCAATGCGCTCGCGGGCGACATGGCCATCATGGCCACCGCACACGTTGTTTCAGATTTATTGTGGCATCCTTCGCGCACGCGGGCAGCTGTACCGCCGGTGGCTGGCCGCGAGATGGAGTGCGGATGCTTCTGTCATTCATTTCCACCGCCGAGAAACTGACTATGAGCGAGGGGAGGGGGGGGCGGTGGCGGGCATGTTCGTGGCAAGCTGCCTACACCGCCAGCGCGTTGCCGGTTGCACTTATGCGTATATCCCTGTACTTATGGATGCGGGGTGAGCGCGGCTAATCATGCGCACTTTTTTTCTTGCTATATGGTACTTGGCGAGGAACAGTTGTTCGCCGTTGGCGCAGTGCGTCTGTGGCCCAAGTTCGAGCGCCTTTGGGGAAACCGTGGGAACGTTTCCCCTATGGTCAGTACGTACCTTTTACCGTTCGACGGCGGTGTCCGTTGTTCACGCGTTCAGTACGTTCAGTACGTTCAGGTCGTTCAGTACGTTCAGACTTCAGTACTCAGTACTCAGTAGTACTCAGTACCCATGTCTCGGTGGCAACCGTTCACGCGTTCAGAGCATTGAGCCCTCTCTCCTCTCTGTCAATGGCACTTGGAACCTCCCTTTCCTTCGTCAAAGTCGTGCAGTGCGGTCGACATATGAACGCCCAACACATTTCACCATCCCGAGAACATGTCTGGATCAACGGACACCTTTGCGTAGCAGCTCGACGAATCTTGGAAGTATCCTCCCGCCCTATTTAGTATTCACACCCTCCCGTGTTTCAGAACTCCGAGTTGGTCGCGTCCATCCTCTCTCAAACCCCTCCCGCCCCCGTCCAACTAAAGCGAAGCTTATCAAAATGTTTGTGTGATACTACTCCGCACGCTCAGACCGCTCAGACCGACCATATTTGCGCAGGAGCATTGGCAGATACGATGCGCACGAACGAGGGTGCCAGCGCGGTCCTGACGGAATGCCCCGCCTCTTCATCCACAACGTTTTGCGTTTTCCAGAGCCTCCCTTCGTTCGACCATGGAAAACCTGGGAATCACGGTACATTCACACCGGGCGGGTAGGCGGCGAGGGGGATGCGGTTGGGGGGCTGGGACCAGAGTTGGGCCGCATGGCAGCTCCAATGGAATCTTAGGGAATCTTTCTCTTTTCTCCGGACTCCTGGTGCCAAAGAAATCGCTCGGCGGACACTGATACTGACATCGTGCCCTTTGACAGCAGGACAAACAGCGCAAGCGGTTGGAAATGTCCGCCCGTTATCAAGGCCCTTCTGCTCCGAGTCGCCTTTCACTGGCATTTCTGCCAGAGTTAAAGGCGGCCACAATTCAGAGCACTGTCGCGTCCACCCTCTCTCACAACCTTCCCGTCCTCGTCCAACTGCGGTGAAATTCCGATCAAAATGTGCTTGGTGCGATCTGTGGGTTCTGCACTCTCAAACTGACCGTCTTCCTGCAGGAACATTGGTGGATACGACTCGTACGAACAAGGGTGCACGGTCCTGACGGAACGCCTCGCCTACATCGACACCTTCGTAGACAACGTCTCGCGCTTCACGGAGCCTCCCTTCAATCAGGCGTCTCTCAAGAACGAACTAATGTTTCTGCAACAAGGAAGCCGTCGCATAGGGCATCGCTGGAACATGTGCACGCCCGTCCATCGCCTTCCTTACGACGTCCTCGCATACATCTTCCGTATCTACATCAACGATTCCTTCGACTGCTCCCGATTCTGTGTCGGCAACACTAGAAAGCTCGCCACAAGCGAAATATATTGGGTCATTCCTCTCACGCACGTCTGCCGGGTCTGGCGCTGCTCTGCGCTGCCAGCCTGTGGACGACGGTCAATTTCGGTCCGGGGCTGGAATGGGGGCGCGAGATGCTCGCACGATCCCGCAGGGCCCCCGTTGATTTGAGTATGCTCAAGCACCGTCCATGCGATCGCGAGGGCCCACCCCGCATGCCGAACATGGACGATATGGCAGCGCTCGTCCCCGAGCACATGCATCACATCCGGCGACTATTCGTGTCTGGATGTCTTTGCGACATTTCCGCAGCCGTTGTGTCCTGTTTCCCCCCGGCGCCGGTCATGGAGGTCCTTGAAATCTGCATGATAGCCCACGGGGACTGGAGAAAGGACGAAGAGGACGACGAGGACGACGAGGACGACGAAGACAGAGACAGCCCTCCGGTGATGCTCGACTCTCGCTTCCTCTCTGAGAAAGCGCCCAAGCTTCGTTCGATGAGCCTGGAAGGGTGCTGTCTGCCGTGGACGTCCCCCTTCCTGCGGAACCTCACGAACCTGAAAATATCACTCAAAGAGCACCACACGTCCCCGGCTCTCGGCTCTACACCCGATCTCATTCGCTCCTTACAGGCCATGCCCGCTCTCCAGTCGCTCAAGCTCTCGCATTGTTTTCCTCCGGACCTCGCATCGCACTCCACGAGCGCCGTTATCAGTCTCCCTCTCCTCGCCGACCTCGAAGTATCCGGGACTGTCCCAGAATGCAAGGCGCTGTTCCAGATGCTAGACACACCGTCTCTCTTCCTCTCCTGCTCCACAACCAACCAGAACCCCGCCGAATGCTGCACCGTCCTCCCAACAGTCTCCGCCTACCTCCTCCGCGCCGACAATAGTGGTGCTGCGTTGAGATCGTTCGCTCTCGTGCACGACCACGACGAGGCCTCGCTCGAGGTAGTAATAATGATATGGGAGCTTCATTATTACGAACCCAAATTCAAACTCTGTTTCTCCTGGCCGGCGTCACCCATCACACCGGACCTTCCAACCCTCGAGAAGGTTTGCGACGTCTTTGCGCCATATCTGAGCTCGTTGGAGGCCGTTCGCGTGTGGAGTCCTGCGTGGCGTCCTGACCACTAGACGACGTACTTTTCCCAGTCGAACATGGCAAGTCGTGTGCACGGCAGCGGTTTCGCCGGCCAGACCCTGGTGCAGGCGATCGCCGAAACCACATCCACCGCTCCCAACGCGCCGAACGAGTTGCTGTTCCCTGCGCTGCGCGTACTGACGCTTTCGTGGATCGCGCTGGGCGAGCCCGCGCAGGACACCTTCTGGGCCGGCGTGATCTCCGGGCTGAACAAACGGGAGTCGGAGGGCGCGGATCCCTTGGTCATGCTCATCCCCATCGAATGCACGCTGTCGCCTCATATGGAGAAGAGATTGTATGAGATCGTGAACATCTACCCGGGATGTCTCCCAGAGGAAGACGAAGACTCTGTCGCTGCTCTCGCGGATTCCGAGGATCTTCGTGATATGTAGGACGATGATCGCACGGACACAGATGAGTAGGGTCGCGGTGTGGGAGACGACTGGACTACACTTATACGGCTACGAATAGACCCTTTGTCGACCACTACGTCGGCATCCTGGCGCCGGTATCCAATAGCAAACTTCTGTATACGACGACTGAGACTGCGGTGGCTTAGTATCAGTACGAATATACAGCTGGCCTCCTAGCGTCGACTCCGTCGTGTACATGTGTAACATCACCGTTCGCATTATATCAGTGCGCACAAACAGAACAAGCGCATTGCGGAAACGAAAGTTGGGCGAGCAGCGAAGGTAGACATCCGAACGTGGAAGAAACCGAGTCGAGACGCAGACTCTTTAACGCGGACAAAGAGTACCTCCTCAAAATAACTACCAACCCTAGCAATTCGTCAGCCAAACACGAAACACGAGCCGAAGGGCTAGGAAAAAACCACGCACCAATCCAGAGAAGAGCCGGATATCGGCGTGCGTCTCGTACTGCCTCGGGTCCGCGCTGTTGACCTTGACGACGTCAAAGCGGTCTTCCTCCCCGTTCCAATGGAAGATACGCTTCACGCCCGCCCAGCGACACCACTCCAAACATCGCCAGCACGGCTTGGCCGAGCCCATGCCGACCTTGGTGACCCGGGCGACGTAGATGTCTGCGCCGTTCACCCTCGGATCCCGCCGCCGCGCGTCCCAAGCCTTGGTGTCTGCCCGGGGGGGAGGAGGTGCCATGCAGCAACCTCTGTCAAATGATGATCGCGAGCACCCCCGCTTGTGGTGGCGCGCCCCACCCTTTCCTGCCGTCCCCTCCCCGCCACTCCCGCTCCCGCTCCCACCGTTTCGAACGCCCTCCGTCCCATCGCCATCGCTGGAAGATCTGTTCTCCTCCTCCATGCACGCGCCCCTTCCCCTACACTTCCTCGCCGACTTCCCATTAAATAAATCTCGACAAGGGCGCTTGAAAGACATTTCCAGAGCGGCGTGCCCCGCGTTGGGTAAAGCTGGGAGCAGGTGTGGTGTATAGTGGACGTCGCGCTCCGGGATCGAGGCGAGTAAGGTTGGAGTTCCATGTGACGGGGGAGGCGTCGCTATTTCCCAGCTTTCGCGTCGGCTGCTGCGGTACGTCTGTAGCACGGAGGTGGAGACAGGTCGCTCCTCGTCCCGCGACGTACGCCGTGATTTCGACTTGGTTTGGTGTGGCATTTCGACCTGGAGCGGTGTACCAGGGAGCCATCGCCGCTCAGAATCGACCGGGAGAGATGATCCTGAACGACCGCGCCACCATGAGCATTGGATGCGGATGTCAACCGGTTCTAGATGTGTCCCCAGCGGGACAACTAGGCCTCTTTGCCGTACATGCCGATGTCGCTGAGCATAATCGCGGCCCGATTGTCCTGCGAAATCCGTAAGAGGTGTCTCAAGGAGACGGGGAGAACGAACGTACATAGGCCTGACGACGTAGTACTGTAAGACCGCCCACTTCATGTGCTGTAGGAAGTAGAGGCCGTCCTGGAGAGAAAGCGTCAGTTAAACAATCTCCTGACGTGATAGGTGGTATCCTCACGGCAAGCTTCCACTTGACGAACCTGAGCGGAGAGAACCACTCCTTGGGCTGTTCGCCGCGGCGGAGGCGCTCGGCGTCATTCTGCTTGGACGAGCCCTCTTTTCGGAGGATTTTCTTCTGCTCCTCTGGATCGTAGGAGAGGTAGGTGAAAAGGAGGTAGAAGAAGGAGGTGCGAAGGACGGCGTCGTGGAGGAGCAGGAGGGTGTCGAGTTGTTCTGCGGGGGGGAACGGATGAGCGACGAAGGTGCGACGGCAGTAGAAAGAAGCAACGCACCCAGAAGAGAAGGGGGCGAAGCTGATGAGGGCGTAGATGGGCACCATGAAAAGCAGTCGGACGATGTCTGCGCGGAAGGTTAGCGACATTCTCAAAACAAACAAGGGAAACGCACATCGCTGCCCATTCTTCTGCGCCCGGGTATCCCATTAAGGACCACGAGGGACATCGCACGTACGTTGGTGTACCACTGCGTGCGCTTGTTGACCAACCAGAAGAACGTGCCGCAGGCCACGAGCGTGCAGAACGCGCAGACGATCGAGTCGACGTCGTGAGCTGCCTACCCCACATTCACCATCAGCCTTCGCCTTCACAACGCCGATCAAACGCACCTTGAAACTTGGTGTCCCCATTCTGAAAGAGCGGATGGCCCTGGATGACCCTCCAATGGGGCGCGCAGATTGAAGTAGCACCGACTGTTGGCTATTCCGTCGGTTTGAGCGTCGATGGATGATGGATGATTTCCGGAGGTCGCCATGGTTCAGTTTACGGACGTATTCGAGACATGTCGTGAAATGTCGTTAGGAGGTGGCGTCACCGAGATATACAAGCCAGTGGTGCGATGTGAGAAGTCACGAGGGTGGGGATAGAGATTGGGAAGTCTGAGCGGACTCATTTCGAACTTTCCCCGGGGATGAGGAGGTTGGATATCTGGAGGAGACCGGGCTACTACTGCCTCTGGGAAACCAGACAGTCAGTCAAGCTTGTCAAGTCTAAGAGCACGCGCTGCTCGTCGTCTTCCATGGCGGCCACCCGTGGGAATATCTTTATTTCCACCTGTGACGGTCCAGGCTCTCCAATACTCTCCGATGTAACCTTTCCTTTCCCTACCTTTCCTCGAACTCCTAGTGCAAAAAATCGCTCGGTGGACACTACTAGCCTTGATCCCTCTGATAGCAGGACAAACAGCGCAAGCGGCTGGAAATGTCCGCCCGCAATAAAGGTTTTTTTGCTCCGAGTCGCCTTTCACTGGCATTTCTGTGAATTCTGTCAGAGTTAAAGACGGCCACATTTCAGAACCTTGTCACGTCCACCCTCTCTCACAACCTTCCCGTCCTCGTCCATTTGCAGTGAAATTCCGATCAAAATGTTGTTGGTGCGATCGTGGGTTCTGCACTCTCAAACTGACCGTCTTTCTGCAGGAACATTGGTGGATACGACTCGTACGAACAAGGGTGCACGGTCCTGACGGAACGTCTCGCCTTCATTGACACCTTCATAGACAACGCTTCGCGTTCCCCAGAGACCCCCTCCGTCCACGGTGTTAGCAGGAACGAACTCATGTTGCTGCACAGGTTAGGGCTACGCTGGAACATGTCCACGCCCATCTACCGCGTTCCCCAAGATGTCCTTGCGTACATCTTCGAGATCGTCTATTTCATGGATTACACCTTTAGGGGGGACACACGTTGCGTTATAACTCTTTCGCACGTCTGTCGGCTCTGGCGCCAGGTGACGCTGAACCAGTCCAGCATGTGGTCGACAGTCAATTTCGTCGATGGCGTGCAATGGGCGCGTACAGCATTGGCACGGTCCAGAGCGGCCCCTGTTTATTTTTCCTTCTACAACTTCTGCTCATGCGACAGTGACGGCGCGTCGCAGCGCAAACTGTCCCCGGCTCAGATAAATGACCTGGCGCCACTCATCTCCGAGCACCTGCACCACTTCCGACACATGTCCGTGACAGGATGCTCCTGCGACATCCACCCGGCTATCGCGTCGTGTTCCGATATCCCTGCTCCGGCCATGGAGACCCTGGAAATCACGGTACACGCCCACCAGGAAGAGGACGAAGATTCCGACGACGGCCGCTCGATCACGCTCAGCCCAAGCTTTCTCGCTGAGAGTGCGCCGAAGCTCCGTTCAGTAGAGCTACATGGATGTTTCGTCCCATGGCAATCCTTCTTTCTGCGGAACCTCACGAACCTGAAGATATCACTCAAAGAGCAGCCCACCTTTTCGGCTCTCGGATCGACACCCGACTTCATCCGCTCTCTACAAGCCATGCCCGCGCTTGAATCGCTCTGGCTCTCGTATTGTTTCCCCCCGGACCTCGTCTCGTTCCCCGCGAGCACCACCGTCAAGCTCCCTCTCCTCACGGATCTCGATATATCCGGGACGATCCCAGAATGCAACGCGCTGTTCAGCATCCTCGACACGCCATCAAGTACCTCCCTCACCTTGACCTGTTCCTCCACCGACGACACCGGCGCCGAGTGCTGCACCATCCTCCCGAGGGTGTCTGCCCACCTCTTCCAAGCAAATCAAGCTGGTATCCTTCTCCGGGTGTTCTCTCTCTCCCACTTCTCATCCACGTCCTCGCTCGAGATCCAAGTGAAGGCCCAGGAATACCATGGCTTCTCGTTTGACTGGCAGGATGTGTTGAACCTCAGCTTCTCATGGCCCCTGTCGCCCGGCGACACGCATCTGCCCACCATCGAGAATTTCTGCGACGCCGTGGAACCGTACGTTCAATGTTTCGAGGGGGTCTACGTGAAGAGCACCGTGTGGAGTCCTGAGCATTGGACGACTCATTTCGCACGCGCGGCGCACGCGCTCCGTGTGCACGGCGCCGGACTCGCCGGGGAGTCCCTCTCGAAAGCGATCGCCTCACGCACTTCCGATGCAACAAACGGGTTACTTTTCCCCGAACTGAGTGTACTGACGCTCTCGTGGACCGAGTTGGACGAGCCCGCGCAGGACGCTTTCTGGGCGGGTTTGGTTTCCAGCTTGAACGAGCGGGCCGCGGCGGGCGCAGAGCGCCTGGAGAGTCTCGACTTCATAGGTTGCACCATACCGCCTCACGCGAAGGAGAAGCTGTCGGAGATCGTGCACATCGGGATCCTTGACGAAAACCCGGACGAGGAGGAGAGACACAGGATTTACGGGTAGGCAGTTCAAATGTCATAGTCACTCATAGAGTCATAAGAATACGACTGGTTTCGGACATCTACAACAATCTATTGTCATCACGGTACAAGTACGAATACACAGCTTGTCTATCTACAACCCAGAAATTCCGCCAAATAAGTTGTTTGTTCAATGAAGCGCGCCATCTGGGTACACCGCCTTCCAGCTCTCGCGCGACGTCCACGCATCCCACAGCGCGACGACCTTGGGGTCGACCGGCGCGCCGAACCATTTCTCGAACGCGGCGAGACCATCGGAGGCCTTGGCTGCACCCGCGCAGGCACCGGCGTGAAACAGCAAGCACGCGACGTGGAAATCGTCCTCGCCGGGAGTCGCACCCGCAAGGAAGGGACCCGCGCCGAGAGCGGCGGGAAGCGTCTCGTAGAGAAACTTACGAGTCGCATCGAAGTTGGCTTGCGAGGCGGCGAAAATGTGCGCCTTGACCTCGGCGGGCGCGGTGCCGTTGTAGACGGAGAGAAGGCCCTCCATGCCTTGGATGCGCTTCTCGAGGGTCTCCTTGAAGGGCGCGGCCTCGGGGAGGGGGAGGAACGTCTTGGCGTTTGTGGCACCTAGTCGCAGGATAAGAGTGTGTGAGAGAAAGCAGGCGACGACGGATGCGTACGAGTCTCGATGAGGATCTTGGGGAAACCTGCGGCCTTTGCGGTGGCGTCCGCTTCATTACGCTAAACGATGTCGACATCTCAGCATCTTGTCAAGCGATGGCAGGTCAAGTTACAAACGCACCACACCAACGAACAGGAAGTTGGGTTCGTGTGCGTCGTCATGGGCGACCTTGGTGAACTCCGTACGGGGGGCAACTTTGACGGGCGCGATCTTCACGAGGTAGTCGACCACATCGGTCGTGTTGGTGTATACCGTACCCTCGGCGGACAGCGCTGGCACCGTAGCGCTGGGATTCTGTCCTGCCAGTCAGCCCAGCAGTGGTGAATGGAGCATGGGACGACGCACGATCTTGAAGTAGTCCGGAGACAAGTTCTCCGCATTGACGACATCGATCGACTTCTTCGTGATCTTGTCAGTCAACCCGAGCTCGCCACTGGTCCGAATGGGTTGTTTAGCTAGATACGATGGACAGGTCGCATGGGCCCTGGGGACGTACACTGCAAGCTCGGCGGCGGCACACCAGACAGAGAGGTGGAAAGTGTAGAGAGTGGCCTGAACGCATTTAATGCACGTCAGTAATGCGTATCCTGATGATCCGAGATGTGACGTACCATCTCGGAGATTGTGGTGGGAGTCGCGTCGATGAGGGAGGAGGTGGTCAAAAGGCGTCGAAGGCGTGGTGAGTGAGGGAGTAATGATCCTTGTCCCTCGACACAGCGACCCTTTTATACATGCGCACCATGTGCTTCTCCGTACGGACCACACGTCTGCATTGCCATGCCTGCAATTGCACGGGTCACGGTCTGTTTAGCAAGCCGATCTGAAAGTTGAATCAATCAGCAATTGCGCGATAGACCTCCAAGTCATGTGACTTATCCGCGTGGGATGAATCCCGATAGCCGCATGTCGCGCTCCTCTCCCATTGGCATGCAAGTGGATGGTACGCGTCATTACAATCTGGTAGGCGACTCAAAAGTTGTCCTGACGATGAGACGCACCCGACAACCACCCATACTGACTGTGCCAAGTGTCCACTCCGGCGATTCCGTACTTGACTTGCGCGGCCATCGTTCGCGCTTCAAAACCGCTTCGTCGACTTTGAAGTCCCATAGATATCGATGGGGTGAAAGAGAGAGCGGACCCGGCAAGGTATCTTTGTATCGTGCCGCCTACAGAAGCAGAAAAATCATCAAATTCTAGGCCTACTCACAGAGCTTCAATGGCACGAAGGGCTTCCGAGTCGGCGCTTTAAACCGTATCATTGGAACTTCGGGCGGACTATCTACCTTGTTCAAGTCCGCGCCACACTATTCAATCGGGGCTTGAGCGCTTGATCCCGCACGCCACTGTTATTATTTATAGATGAGAAACAGGCAAACCTGACGCAGAGTTTCGGAGCTTATCCTCTTGAGAGATGCCTGTTGTAACTAGTCCTGCAACGGTTACGCGTACATCTAGATAGGACGCACGACGAGACGATGGTGTAATTGTGGTCGTGAAATTGAGCAATGTTGTGATAAAGTGGAAGGTACATATAGGACAGCGAGGGCCACATCATGGCACAATGCAGTGACAAGAGCAGACAGAAAGGATTGGTGGCGAAGTCAGTGACCGTGACGGATGTGTCGATTTGAAAGTACTACTCAAGGGGAGACTGTGAACAAGGGAGACGGTCAGCGAAGATCATGATCCAATACAAAAGAGACCCACGTACTCTTCTCGGCCTTCCTGATCACTGAGTCTTTCGTGGCTTTGTCCATGATCTTTGCCTCGACCATCTTCCCGAGCAAGTCCTTCAAGAAGTCTTGACAGTTCCACGTCCCATCCGGTTCCATGACCGGAACTTGTAGTGCGAGTTCCTCGATCCTGCGGCGTTCCTGAAGAGACATGATCCCCAGCTCGAACTTATTCGCGCTCTTCGTCCTCTCGCCCACAAAACTGGTGATCGTCCCCCAGAATACAAGACGCGGCTGAGGTGGGGGGTCATACTCCCTGGAATGCGTGATGGTGTGAATCTGGCGCCAAGCCGGGCGCACCTTGTCCTTGGAGTGAGTGGGGGTTTCGTCGGCGACGTGCCAGCCGATGGACCAGTGCAGGTCGCGCGATGTGGCTCCGAAAATGCTGCTCTCGGATGGGTGGACGCAGAGATACACAGGTAGCTTTCTTTCGGGGTCGCGGAACTTGATGAGCTCGCCCAAATCCATAGGCGGCGGAGCGTGCAGGTCGCCACGTCCTTGCTCAGGGAGTGTAGGCATTCTTAGGCTAGATGGAGACGAGCATGAGAACCGGGTGCCATGAGGTGTGGACAGGAAGAAGATTCGCTCACGACAGAAAAAGTCAGACCTCAGGAAGGTTCGGATTGGACGTATGCGGGAAGAGGATGTAGATGAGGGTTGGAGGATGAGAGCGCTTGAGGGTTCAAACGTTCAAACTTACAGGGCCAAGCATATTTAAAGAAATCAAGAATTACCGGGCGATCAGAAGACCCTGCACGCATTGTCTATTGAATTCCCGCCGGTATTGTGCCACTGAGCGGGGCGACGTACCAATAGGGTGGTAACGTGGCGGCCTTCCGACTCTCGCTGCCAACTTCGTGTCAGAGCATCTATAGATCCAATACTATGGTCAGCCATGCATACCATAGAAACGATTTCTTCTCCGTGCACTGAGACCGACATAAACCAGTTTCAATGCTGTGGAAAGGTGACCGGTGAATAGTCTACTTTTCCCACTGATGCGCTTGTCGAGAGGTCGGGGGAGTTCGGTAAGTTCCGAACGAAGGGCCTTGTTGCCGAGCTCGGAGCACGCTTATTGCTCGTAAATAACATAAATGAATAAATGCTCTCCCCGTTCGCACTCTCGCAGGCTTCCTTGTACTCATTCTCCTCCCCGATCCAGGTAGCCTGAAATACTCCGCTACCGTCAACACAATCCTTGAATAACTACCTCTCGAAGTCCCCGTTGCGTAGCTGCTTCTCATCGCGCTCGAGTTCATTATCGGGCGCTCAATACACTGGAGATCCTTCTGAACTTCAATGGCCCACGCCAAATCGGATCCAGGGTAAGTAAGTGCCTTCTGCGAAAGGGTTGTGAGCCCTCCGTCAGGGATACGCCCGATGGCATTGGACCCGCTTTCAGTTTACCGCTTGGCTTCAGCTTTCCTACACTCTTGTCGAGTGAGCAGGCTGTTATTCTCCGTGTCTGCGCCTTCTTTTAGGCTCAGGCTCTTCCCTCATCTGACGGCGACGGCTCTGTCCAGGCGCAATCCCGTAATCGACTTATGGCATGGCATTGTTGTTCGATGAGGCCCAAACGCAGCTCGATCGCGCAGAGAAGAATGACCCATACGTTGTCGCACAGCTTATACCCGCACTCTTTTGCTGATGTTCCATCTTCTTCAGGTTGACTTCACCACCATCTGCTCCACATTAACTGCACACGATTGATGGCTCAAAGCCTTAACAATCATCGGAACTGCAGTACTGTAACTTAAGTCTGTGCCCTTCTTCACAGCCCAGTATGTAAAGTAGTATCAATATAATCAAAGATGATCCTCCATGGAGCGCACTGTAACTGCAATCTCTCTGTCGCCTGCTCTGGCCTTGAGTTGAGGATGCTCGCGCGAACCCGGGACTGTGAATATTGAATCGAAATAACAGTGCACGTGATATGCCGAGATTCGGCAATCAAGCTCCCTTGACCTCCCGACAAGGGCCGTTGTATCAGAAGCAGACGCCAGACACGGAGGATCCTGAACTTGAGAAGGTTGACGAAAGTGTCTCGTCTGCCTCTGGGAGACTACCGGTGAAGGGGTGTGGTTCAATTGAGCTCAATCGATAACGCCGCTGATGTGATAGATATATTACGTAACAATGTAAGTTCAAACTTCACGTAATCACAATAGCGCCGCCTCAAAACCAGAGGCGGCGTCCCACTCGAACAAGACTAAGTGACATTGACGAGTCCCATCCTACAGCCGGTCGCATCGCTCACTAGCGCTCACTTCTTACCTCATCGACACTCCCAACATATGCTCCCTTATGAGTTTCGTTTTTTCACTCCTGCAGAGGTAAACATCCTTACAGAGCTTATTGACTAACATTGTAACCGCTCTCCTGTAGTCTCCTCGTACGTGCCCCCGAGGCCACGTCGTTACAAGCAAAGGAGATCCACGATGAAGAGACCATATTCAACCCCGACCCGGATGTCATTCAAGATGCTCTCAGGTGCATGGAGCGCGCAAGGCCCTTGAAGAGCTGTGGGAGAAACGTACATGCCAAGTGCGATCTACGCGACCTGGGGGATGGGCGACTGGTAAAAAGCGGCCAGGACGTTTCCTTCGCAGAGGCCCGCGCTATGGTTTTCGTCAGCACACGGACCTCAATTCCCGTTCCAAGAATATTCATGGTTTTTACCCACGAGGGGATCGTGCACATCGTCATGGAGCTCGTGGAGGGCGTGACCCTCTCTGACGCTGTAATCGACGAGCTCATCTCTTTGGACGAGCTTCATGATATCGTCGTTCAACTACACGGTATCGTCGAAGTCATCCGCGCTCTTGGAGATCGCGCGCCGCATGCCGACTTCGGTTCCTGGCCTGCAGGTCCTTATAACAACAACTTCTTCTCCGACTGTCGCCCCGCCGCCCCGTTTCACTCCATCGACGAGTTTCACGCTTACTGGCTCAACGTCGTCGATCATACGAAGCACATGGTGGGCAAACCCATTTGCAAGGTACTGAAGGATGTATCTCATCAAGAATTCTCGAGCACCGCTCCCAAAACGGGGCCCGTGTTGACCCACGGCGATCTCGCGCCACGCAACATACTAGTCCGAGACGGACGTATCGTCGCCGTGCTTGATTGGGAGTCCTTCGGGTGGTACCCTGAGTTCTGGGAAATGATGGGGCTACGGAATGGGGGGATAACTTTGGAATTGAAGAACGAGCTGAAGGAAGCGTTCGGGGAGGAGCCTTACGTTGCAGTGGTTTATCGGTGTCTTCTCGCTGCTTTCGATAGTCCAGAAGCGCACTCCTATTAATCATTGCCAATGCTATCCGTGTTACTAGTTAGTATAAGCTGCACATGTCGAAACCCATGAAACATCTCACGATATGATACTTACACACCTGAGGAACTATCACGCGGAAAATCCACCCTGTGAGATCTCTTGTGCCAGTGTGCATAAGGCTGTCTGTACCAGTGGTGCCGATGCTGTTGAGCCTCGTGTATTCAAATGCTGGTCAACGGTAGAATGGCTTCGATTTCTCCGTCGGTAAGTACTTAACGTTTATCTAATAACCTCATTTGGTAATTTTATTGACGTCATTCCGGTCGATCAGCAGTTTTTTCAACTTTTTTGTCTCCCAGTTTGAAGCTTGAGGTCCATCGTCAACATCGCGCACTCGAGAGGGCTCTTGGATTCCTTGGAGCACCGCAAGGGTCCTGCCATCGATACCTTGGAGTACATTTACTGTTCAAAGGCTGTCGGCAACATTTGACACAGGTAGTAGTCGACTCGGATCTCTTCGGCGAGCGTCATTGGCATACAGCTTTCGAAACGGTAGGTCAAGTCAAATTTTAACGTGTGTTAGAACAAGCCTACAATGTGAGCTTCAGGGCCTTCAAACAGAAACACCATATACCAAGGTCAAAAGAGGGCACCGAATCTCCTACAATGACCACTATAAAATCACCTTCCGACGAGGAGCTCCGGGCTACCGTCATATCCCTCAAAGCTGACAACCCCACCCTCGGAATAACACGATTTCGCGCTCTTCTCCTCGCCGAAAATCCCACCTGGTCCCTCAGCGAGGCCCGTTTACGCAAAGTCCTTCAATCTGAAGGCCTTGTCAATGTTACTCAGCGCAATGCGTCGTCCGGTCCCTCCGACATTTATCCGACTTCACGGGTCATCGACGATCTCGACATCGAAAAGTGGACCTCTCATGTCGAGGTAAAGTTTTTCGACACAAAGAAAGGCAAGGGCCTCGTCGCGAAAGAGAAAATTGCTGAAGGGGAAACGATCTGGAAAGAGGACCCCTTCATTATCGCCCCCGAATGGTGCCCACAGCCCTACGTCTTCTCAGTGTGTATTAATGAAATCTGACCATTCAATCAATAGGGAAATTTACGACTTCCAGGCGGCCTCGCGTCACTGTGCTTATTGCACGACCGCTCTCAGTGACTCCCCGCTTGTTGTTCGCTGCCCCTCTTCTACCTCGGATGTCTACTGCCCGGCGCGTTTCTGCACTCGCCTGTGCCATTCGCGCTCTGCAAAAACACACCCGCTTCTCTGCCTCGCACAAAACCCCGCATCGGGCTCTGTCCTAGCATTCGCACGTAAAAACAGCTGGATGGGCCTGCACGCCCTCGTCCAGTGTACTGCGCGTATCCTTCTAGCAGGCCAGGCGGCAGACGCCACGGCGTTTCGCGAGGACTGGAAAACGTATACGGCGCTCGCGACGCTCGGCATGGAGGAACGTGCGAAGAGCACCTGGTGAGTCCGTTCCCTGTACCCCGCACCTTGATAATTGACTCTATTTTCATGGATCAGGATGGCGGGATCGGAGCCCGATCGTCCGATGTGGAAGAAGGGACATCAGCTCTACCTTCAGGCCTTCCAGAAGCCCTCCTCTCCTGCGGACCAAAAGAAGCTTGCACGCCTGTTGAAAAAACGCCTTCCTTCCGAGATAGAGAACACCCTGTTCTCCTATGACGGTTTCCTCCGGGGTGTAGGACGCATGAGCCTCAGTACGCGCTCCTCTACTTTCCTTCTCCCTATATGAGGGTCGCTGACCCGGTTCACTTCGCGTTATTTTCGCAGACCTAGAGGCCCACGGCGGGTTATACATCCTGCACTCGCACATGAACCACGACTGTACGCCGAACGTCTCCGTGCGCCACTTGGATCTCCGAACTGCCCTCTCCCGTATCTCCCTCGTCGCCAAAAGAAGCATCGAACCCGGCGAGGAGCTTGTCATTTCCTATGTCAACCCCGAACTGGGCCTCAAGGCCCGTCGTGAAGCACTTGGTGCGTGGAACTTTGGTCCATGCAGATGCAATCGATGCCTTGAGGAGGAGAAGAACCCCGAGACAAGCGTCGCTGTTGGTGGAATGGATGACTTGGAGAAGGAGTTGAAGGCGGGGCTCGGAGTGATGTGAAGTGAATCCTGGGCCTGACTACTTGAGTGTGAAGTCAAAATGACGGCTGCGTCGTAACTATAAAATTTCCGCAATGGCAGGGCTGTATAGCATAACCAAGAATGACATGTCTGGGTAGCGTATTCAAAAAGTACACAGGACAGATCCGTATGACGGCGTCGACGCACTCTCTTGTCCTAACTAGGAACTGTACCAGGACTACTAGTAGTACCATGCGTAGTGGGTGCGGGTAGGGGAAAGACGACGCGTAACTATCCTGTATCAGGAGGAATGAAATGAAATCGAACAGTACAGGGTGTGCGGTGGGTTGGACGCTGAAATTCTAAGTACTTGGGATAAGAGCCGACTCGTCTTCCCCGACCGTGTTATTCATTGTGATTGAGGTTAAGTTAAATTGTTGTACGCATATATTTGGTGACCCACTGCGGACGAGTCGCTGGAAAAGTATCCAGAGCCTCCTGAGAGGCTTCTACTTTGCGGACTGGAAGTAGGTCGCACACCTGCCCCGTCACTGAATGCGGAGGAGTTGAAACGGCGACAGGAAAAATAGGGCACGGCCGCCTCGATCCTCTTCCTGAAACCCTTGATCTTCTCGACGGTCGACGTCCAATTGTATGAGAGCGTCAGCGAATGTAGACCTGCTCCCTTTTCCTTCCTCCTCGACAGCGCAATTGGTAAAGTCTCGTACGGATGCCACCCATGCTCCTCCAGATGATGATCTATCTCGGTCAGATAGAGGTGCCGGAGGTTAGGAAGGTACACGTCGGCCTTAGCGGCGTCATTTCGTGGCGCGTGTCCGGCGAGAGTCATGCAGAAAATGGCTGCGGACACGCGGGATAAACTGAGGGTCTCGATGGAGTGCGCAGGGCCAAATATTTCAACAAACTTGGAGACGGACCACCGAAGATCGATGAAAACGAACAAATGTCGGATGTGGTGCGGAATCAGCGCGGAAATCACAGTGCGCGCCACCTCTGCGCTTGTCGTGGGCCTTCCCGCCTGTAGATAGAGGTAGAAATGTGAGAACATATATGGTTTTCCCGCCAGATTCCACGGAAGGGTAAGGGCTGAGATCGGGACCCCGCGTGTGAGAAGAGCCTGGTAGTCAGGCGTGGACCTCGCTGTCGACATATCCTGCGAAGGTGCTACGACGCTACCGTCCGGCTGTGATTCCAATGATAGGCAATCAAAAGGAGCACCTTCTGCTGCTGCCTTGTCCGCGTGTGCGAGCATCTGATCCAACAGATTCGGAAACCCAACTCCATGGACGGCATATTCCGTAGACGAGGCGTCTAGGGTGATTTGTGTCGTGGGCGGCATGTCGATTAGTTGGGCGACACCTGCGCAACCAAATAAGCACCCTCGCAAGAAGAGAAGATTCAATCTCAGGAGTTTGCTTTTGTGGCTGAAGGCCGGCGGGGGTGAAATGGGCAGGCAATGCTCGAGAATGAGCGTCTCCAGCCCGGGGGACGCATCACAGATGCTCTGAAGCTCTTCGTATGTGGCCAGTCGTGTATCCGTGCTATCTCCTGGCGAAACATGCAATTGCATAATGGGAATGTTGTACTTGATATCCAAATAAGACAGGTTGAACAATCGGATGAGTCGATGCCAGGGTACGAAGCAGTTCTCCAGGGACAAAGTGCGTATGGTCAACGGCGCCTGTTCCAGAGGAAACTCGGATGGAATTTCGACGAAGAAATCATTCCAGAGACGCAGTGACCGGAGCGATGGTGGAAGAGATGCTTGAGGAGATACCTCGAGCGCCACGCGCTCGAGATCCCACGCAGATCCTCGCAGGCTCAGTTCCCGAATGTCGTTGAATCGCAGCCAGATGAAGCTGTCGAACGTTGTGGGCTCTGTGTCATCGATGTACCAGGGCTCCGGTGGGATGTGTTGAATGACGGAGAGGGGCACATTCTTCGCGCGGACGAGCATCTCCTGCGCCCACGGTGTGCTCAACGGGAACACCACCTTCGCCCACAACGTCGCATGATCCACCGCCAGCCGTCTCCATGTCGCACACACATGCGTGATCGTGATCCACCCCAGCTTTGCCTCCACAAAAGACAACGTCGGCCTCGGCGTCCTGGGGTCCGCGTTGAAAATGGGACGTGCTAGTAAGGGTCGGATCGGTTGGTTGACCGCGTGCAACTCAAAGATGTAGAGGAGGACCTCGGGCAGGATTACGGAGGTGGCGGCGCGCAGCGCATTGCGCCTTGTCTTTAGCGACGCGAGGACGACCTCCACCGCGTGTATGTCCTCCTTGAGCGTACGTTCCGCTCGCGCGATCTCGGATGCCGTGCTCCGCGCCGATATCGAAGCGATAGGTTCCAGGCAGTGCGTCTCAGCAACGGAGTACCAGTAGTTGATCGTGTTGGTGCTGGAAGGACGTCCGAGTCAGATACCAAGAAACTCGGAGGTGGCGATAAATAACGAACCTGGGCTTAGCTGGTTCATCTTCGGCTGCCCTTACAGGCATCGGGCTGAACGAAAATTCACTTGAAGTTGTATTTGGCTCGCTGCCCATAAGAAGACCGAATTCCTGTAACAATAGATGGTTAGGATTGAAAGTCGAGGACTGCTCGGACAGTACGAACCTGGCTGCTGGCCTCCAGGGAGATGTTCAGTGTGGCGTAAGGTAAGCCGAGGAACCTCAAGCGCCCGCTGACGCGAGGCAGTGCCGTCAGTCACTATACAGTACCCGCACACGCAACGCCCAACCGCCGTGCCCGAAGTCACACCCACAATGGGGAGGGTAGAAGAGTAGAAAAAAGGTATTACAAGATGAAAATGACCTGAAAAATCGTGAATACATGTACGCGTACCAAACAAAGACAATGAATCGACATCAACATTGAAAGAAGACGAGGAAATGAGTCCAAATGTCTTCCAACCCGCCTATCCCATCTAATCTCCCGACCGTGCTCATCCCTGGTTCTTGTATATCTCCTGCAATGACCATGAGCCTCCAGCTCCAGGTACAAAAGCGGGACAAAAAATGCACGTACCTTGATCTCCGCATCGAACTTCGCCGCGATCTTCTTCCTCTGGATCTTCTGCGCCGCGGTGACGAGCCCGCTCTCCGGAGTCCACTCCTCGGGCGAGAGCACGACCGCCTGCAGCATCTCCATCGGCTTGAACCCGGACTTCTTCCCGCCCGCGTTGCAGTCCTTGAGCACCATGCTCTTCACCCGCGGATCGTGGCACAGCGCGTCCAGGCTCGCGCTCGCGTCGACGTCCGGGACGTTCTTCAGGCCCGCGCGCAGGTGATGCTCGTTCGGGACGATGATCGCCATCGGCTGCTTCGCGTCGGGCGTCGCGTACACGCAGATGTTCGACACGAAGTTGCACGCCTTGTACGTCGACTCGAGCCGCTCGAGCGCGATGTACTCGCCGCCTTGCAGCTTGATGAGGTTCTTGATCCTGCGGCGGGCAAGGTCAGGAACAACGAGAAACGCAGGCGGAGGTTAAACGTACCGGTCGATCAGAGAAAGCGTGCCGTCCTTGTTCCACTGGCCCACGTCACCGGTGCGCAACCATCCGTCCTCGGTGAAGATCGTCGGGTCGTTGTTCAGGTCGTCGCGCTTGTAGTATCCTTTGATAACCGCCGGGCCGCGAATGAGCACCTCGCCTTGCGGTGGGTCGCCCTGCGCGCGGTAGCCTGCCTCGGCCACGTCCAGCAGCTTGATCTCCACGGCGGGCGAGGGCAGACCGACCGAATTGTACTGCATGCATTCCGGGGGCAGGATGGCGCACATCCCGCATGACTCGGTCATGCCGTAACCTAAACGTGCGTCAGCACACTGGTGAGCCACACAAAGGGAGGGAACACCCACCCTGGAGGAGCATGACCAACGCAACGGAGAGGAACTCTTGGGTCTCCTTGCTCAGCGCGGCACCTCCGCACAGCGCGAGACGGAGCCTGCCGCCGGTCGCCGCCCTGATCTTGGAGAAAACGGCGCTGTCGGCAAGGCCCTTGAGGACGGGCACCTGGTTCTTCTTCACGCTCATCGCGCCGTGGAAGACCGACTTGGTGATGGCGCTCCCGCCGTTGACCTGCGCGAGGATACCCTTGCGGATGAGCTCCCACACCGCGGGCACGGCGACCATGATGGTGGGGCGGAACGCCTTGATGTCGCCCACGCAGTTGCGGACAGACTGGTCCGTGAGCGTCTTGACCCGGCCGAAGCCGGAGGTCATGCCGATGAACAAGAAGCAGAGCTCGACAATGTATTCGAGGATGTGCGCGAGGGGGAGAAAGGCGAGGAAGGTGTCTTCTGCCTTGACGTTGTGGCCGAAGAGGGTGTACACCGCGCCGACGGCGGCGATGAGGTTGGAGTGTTTGATGACGACGCCCTTGGGGGGACCGGTGGTCCCCGAAGTGTACATGATGCACGCCACACCATCACTGGTCGGGAGCCGGCTGTCGACGAGCTCTACGGGCTTGTCACGTCCGAGATTCCTGAGTTCGTCGAGGGAGAAAACCCGCATGCCTTCTCGGGAGGACTTGAGGGAGGAGATGACGTCGGGTGAGGGCTTGCCGTCGTAGATGATGAGGGTGAGTGACGGAACGTTCGCCGCCACCTTGGCGACGGTGGGAAGGAGGTCGGCGTTGGTGAACATGCCGACGCACTCGGGCTCGTTGAGGGAGTGCTCGAGGCCGGACTCGCCGAGGGTGTCGTATGCGGTGGCAATCGTCGTCGAGATGAACGCGCATCCGTAGGCCATAAACTGCCAATTTGGACTGTACAAACAATGAGCACGGCGCTCGAAGACATCAAGAACAGCGAGAACAGCGGGAAGCGGATCTCGGCCAAAGGCTGTAAGCCCGCGGCGATGGTTGCCAACCCCAACAACTCCAGCACATCGCCCCGAGGACCTCCGGCTCCCCTTCGACGCCTTCAGGCCCTTCGACGCCTTCAGGCGGACGCGTGGCCCATGGTTCTCAGCGAACAAGCGCTCACCTCGTCTGTGCGTAGATGTTGAACACGTCCGACTTCTGGATCCCGAGCTCGAGTAGACCCCTCGATACCTCCGACGAAATGCGCTTGACGTCGAGGAAGGAGTAGTACTTGTAGTCGCTCAAGTGGAAGTACTTCCACTTCTTCGTCTCCTTCACCTGCTTGCCGTCCACCATCTTCGTCACCTCCTTCTCCTCCTCGACCATTTGCACGATGTCGCGGTATCCGAACGCGTTGCGTGACCCATGAGTGCGCTCTGCGTACTTGAGCACGTCGGCGACGGTGGCGATGCCGTCGAGTGGGCAGGTGACGAGGCGGTCGGCTGTCTTCGCGAGGCGGCGGACGCCGCTCTCGCCCTCCTTCGTTGACGGCGATACCTCGACGGAGCCCTCTCCCCAAGAATCTCCAGGTTTGAATCGGAAAGCAGACATGGCAGGCGATGTGAATGAGTGGACAGAAATATGGCGGGGGTCGTGGTGGTTCAAGGGCAACTTGAAAACGGGACAACTTTGCAGATATTCGGTGCGTCATCCACGGCGCGAGGTCGTTACATAATACCCCACGGCACCGCCCGTTGATCGAGCAACTGTCTGGGGTAACGGATATGCCCCTGTTGGTTATTCCGGAGTTGCTCGGGGTTCGGGATAAGGAGGCAGATAGAGTTCGTGAATAGGACAAAATCGTAGCGTGGGGGTATTACAGGGTAGGTTACTGTACAAGTGCCATACAGAAAGAATAACGTAGTTGAGGAGCAGAGCAAAGTAAACGGAGTGACAGTAGAAGCCTGGCAAAGGCCGTGTAAGGGGGAGGCAGGTAAGGTGCCGGATGACGCAAATGTGACTGGACGGAAAGAGAGGGAGTTGGGAAATGAATGGTACAAGGGCACCACAGCCGCCAGGACAAACAGGCGAGGCTGAGTTCGCCAAAGATAGCAATGAGGCATGTTGGGGCGGCGTTTGTCGTCCTCATGATCCGAACATGCCTTGGCTGAGCATATACGTGCGTAGTCCGAAGGAGCAGAAGGAGGGAGCATGACGAATAAAAATGAAACAACGGACTGAGACAGCGGGGTCAGCTGTCGTTCTCCATCGCCTCCTTCTCGAATTTCTTCTTCATGACGCTCACTGGGTCCGATGTCAGTAAAAGAGTAAGAACACAGGACGTCGGGGAAGAGGAACATACCGTCTCGCGAGATTTGGCCCGAGGACATCCAGCCCTCGGGGAAGGCCGCGACGATCTTCTGGTAGAGCACCTTGCGCAGGCCCTGCTCGCTAACCTGCGTGGTCGAACCCTCCAACGTGCTAACCAACAATGGTCAGCGGCGACGACAGGCGTAGAGGGGCACCCGACCCACTTCTTCTCGTTCTCGATCCGACAGCACTCGTTGCTGAGGCAGACCAGGTTCCAGATGAGGCCCTTCATGCGCTCCGTCAGCCGGTACCGCTTGCCCGGCGGATGGCCCGCCTTGTCCTCCTTCCCGTCCTTGCCCTCGCCGTCGTCCGCCTTGTCGACGTCCATCGGGACCGACACCGCGTCCGGCGGCGTCGACGGCACCTCTTCGGGAAGCGTGCCGTCCGCCTTGGCCTTCTCCTGGCGTTTTTCTGCGGGGACGGTGAGCGTGAGCGGAGGGGGGGGCGGTGGACGCGGACGTACGCCAGGCCGCGACGCTCCGTTCCCACTCCTCCTCGGCCTTGGGGAAGCCCTCGTCCGCGAGGCCCTTGAGCTCGAGGAGGATCTCGTCCTGCCGGGTGACGAGGAGCGCCATGTGTTCGGGGAAGATGAGGCGTTTGATGAGTTTCTGCGCGGGCGCGTCGGACGTGAGCGCGAGACGAAACAGGGGGGGACGGGGGACGCACGCTCATGGTGAAGCGGTTGTAGGGGAAGAGCCGGGGCATGATGTTGAAAAAGTTGTCGTCGTACTCGTTGAGCCGGATCGCCTTGAGCGCGACCTGGCAGAGCCGCGGCTTGAGCTGCTGGGGGAACTTGCCCTTGGTTTCCCAGCTCTCTGCGGAAGGAGGCGTGAGCGCGGGAGATGCGGCGGACGCGAGGACGCTCACCCTTGGCGATGGCGGACTTGAGGTCGTCGAAGGCCTCTTCGAGCTCGGGGTGGAAGGGCTGCTGTGCGCACGGCGTGAGACGCGCGCGGGGGCGGACGGAGGCGCACTCACGATCTCGGCCACCTTGCGTTTCTTCCTGCCGCCGTCGGACGGTCCGAGGCTCTTGCGCTTCCCGTTCGCGCTGCTGACGTCCTCCGCGTCGGAGATGAGCGCGATGGGGGCCTCGCGCGTGCCGTTCTCCTTTTCCTTCTCCTTCTCCTTGTCCTTGTCCTTGCGGCCGAGGAGGGTGTGTTGGGGATGGGCGTGGGGAAAGTTGCTCGGGCCGGCGATGGGCTCGGGTGGGGGCAGCGCGGGGCGTTTCGACTTTGGCTTCTTGGGGGTCTTGTCCTTGAGGAGGGCGACCTCGCCGGAGGAGACGTAGAAGCCCTGCTGCTTGGTCTGGGCAAAGTAGGTGCGCTCGTCGACGGCGAGCTCCGAGTCGTCGATGAAGGGGTCGTTGAGGTCGTAGTACTCGGCCCCGAGGTTTTTCTTCTGCGGTGGGTGGGAGATGGGTGAGGACGGGGAGAGGCGAGGCAGGCACGTGCTACGCACCTTCTTCTTCTTGCCTTTGCCGCCGTCGTCGGGGGCGTCTTTGTCCTTGGCGTCCTCGCCCTCGGACTCGGACTCGTACTGCTTCACGGCGGGCGGGGGCGTCGGCGGGCGTTGGCCGGTCTCCTTGGCCATGAGCGCGATGTCGACTTCGTAGTTATCGGGGCCGCCGAGCGAGATCTCGAGCCGGATGGTTTGGAGCGGCGGCGGCGGGGCGGGCGGGGGCGAGGGTGACGGCGAGCGCTGCCGATGCTTGGTGGACTTGGGTTTGGTGGTCGGGGCGGGGGTGGGGGCGGGAGACGGGGCGGAGCTCGCGGGGGGGTCGGGTTTGATGGCATTGATGTGGCTAGAGGCGGAGCGGGGGGCGGAGGCGGGCTCGGGCTTGTCGCTGTCGACGACGGTGACGGGGGAGTCGGCGCCGTCGACGACGATGGGGGAAGGAAGGCGGGAGGCGTCGGCGCGTGGCGAAGATGATGCCACGACGACACGAGGCTTCCCCTCGAGCATCTCTACGTCGGAATCCATGGTTGTTGTGCACAAACAACGGTCGAGAACGCTGAGAGCTGGCTGTGAGGGTCGTCGTCGGGCGGTGTTGTGTGGCACAGCGAGCGACGGGCCACTGAATTAGGAAAGTTCGGGGGGTGGGGGAGGAGGTTGGAAGATTGGGAGACGCATGGTCCGTGCGCAGGGATCCGTTCGGAAAATCACACAACGAATCAGGAGAAATCTGCAAGATTCGGAAGCGATGAAGGCCAGAGAAAATTCCCCGCGCCAACGCGCTCGCATTCACCCTCCACCGTGAAACCGGCCCCATTCTCCACGGACGCGCACCTGCACGACCCGGTCAAAACGATGGGGTACATGTGGGCGTTCGTACGATTTTTTCTCGACGAAGGAACCGGTTCGCAGACGCGAAGATCGCGACCCGGAGAGTCGGAAGTTGACTTGCAGTTGCCCATCGTGGGAATGTGGCCACCGCCACCCGCGCTTTTCTGAATCTCCCGCCGCCACTCCAGTGAAGTCCTTTCAAATTGTCCCATCGAATTCGAAGCAGGGCAAAGTCTGCTTGTACTAGCAGGTGTGTGCTCTCGAATCACATCTAAGCGGATGCGCGAAGAGGTGGTCTTTGTCCACGTTCATCGTTTGGGACCTTCGTGTTACATAATCAAGTTCAACTGCCATTGCCCTTCCGGTCCCCCCCAAGTGCGATGGCCGCTGGGGATCCCATCGAATAAACTGAAGCTGCGCACGAGCGACTTCAAGCATAATCCAATCCGTGGAATCAGACCAAGGTCGCACCAACACTGGCGTCACAGAGTAAGGTATACATACGTAGCCGCGTCACGGTCTCCGAGTCTAACTTACTCGCTTGAGGTTGGTGGCGCTTACAACTGCCCATTCATATCACCCAATATGATCAAGGTAGCCTTGCTCACAGGAAAACGCGTGCCATGCACACGGTAAATCCTAGAGGAGGTTCGGGACAAAAAATCAACCGCGACGGTTCACTGCGTCAGAAACGCACGGTATGTGTCAGTGGCCTCGAAGCTCTTGAAAGATGAAACCACGCATTTTTTCTGGAAGCCGACTGGCAGCATGCCTTACTTCTCGCCCATGAATCAAGTCCTCCCACGACCACTGACAACCTAACCTCCCAACGAAAGAAACATCACGCACCAGCAGCGAAAGCCAAGGCCCTGCGGACGGCTACGCTCAGCATGGTATACACATGGCTCATCTTCGGTGCGTGTTCCACCTACTATCACACACTGATCCTCGGGACAAAAAACACGCCCCCCTTGAAGCTTGGCCCCTTCAACGCATTCAGAACCGCTAACTTCTGTAGGAAACTCAGCCAGTCGGCTGCCGTCTTTCCCAAACTCTCCTGGCTGAGCCACGCGGTGTCGGGCGGCGGCAGCGTGATTAATCTTCCACTGATCCAGCGGAACGTCGTTTCCGAACCGGGGGCATCCGACTCATATGCGCCGTCCTGGACGCCACCTTGAACTCTGTACTTGCCCCATGCCCCCCCAAACACCCTTTTCTTCGAAATCGGCGTTGTCCCGGGCCAGTGCGAGGTATACGATACGCCTGCCGAATTTTATGACTGGCGTACCCGCGCAGGGTCCGGCGTTGGAACGACCTCTTTCGAGGAAGGTCAGCCACCACCGACGGAGGCTAGTCGGGCGTTGCAGCTGCGACGTGATGTGCACCAGCTCGCCGAATGCCCATCTTCGTCGGGACACTTGTCCGATACGAGGTTCCCCCCCTCTCCGCCGGCGAGTCCGAACCTTGCAGGCCATATTAAACACATGTCTCTGTTCGATATGTATACCATCAATCATACACGGTACGAGACTTCGACGGGGGGAGTGGGCGATGCTAAGCTACATATGGTGGTACAAGTAAGCGCAAGAGTACGCAGGGGTAGCGTAAGTAATCGGCGGTCTATAAACATACTACCATAGCACACAACACCAAGAAAACGGCGATACTGCTTACCGAGGACGCGCATCGCACGGTCCTCCTTCGAGCCCTATTTTTGCTACGACGGTAGCTGTCCACGGATTCAAGATGAGAGGTGAAAGATGTTAAGGGAAGGCGAAGGAAGCCGGCATGCGGCACGAAGGGAGGGAAGAGGCGAATCGGATCACTGCTCGATGTATGCCTCGGACGATTGCTCCCACAGCCCCAAAGTTCCCTGCAGCAAGTTGTCGAGGAAGACCGAGAACTGATGTGGCGCATGCTGTTCGTCCGCCGCGATCTCGTCCGATCCGAGCGTGCGGATCGTGTTCTGGACCATGTCGACCATGTCCTTCCGCTGCTCGTCCGTGGTGAGCGCCTTGAAATTGGGGTGCAGGAGCTGTGCGAAAAAAAGGCAACGGAACGAACGCAAGAAGCAGCGATAAGCATCACGAGGCGCGATCGTCATATTCCGAGCATGACTCGGGAGGAGGGACGCACGCACCTTCAGGAGGAACGTCCCCGCGAATCCCGCGCCGGCGTAGAGGAAATCGGGCGCGTATCCCATGTGGCCGGTCCCGGAGAGCTCGCGCGTCCACGTATTGAGAAGGTCGAACGCAGCGTCCATGCCCTGGTTAATTGTGCCCATTGAAAGGTTAGCGTATATCGAGTTAGAAAGAAGACGAAGACGAAGAGGGAAGTGAAGAAGGCCGACGCACCCGCAGGAGGTACCGCGCCGATGAGGACCGAGACTTCTGCTCCACCTGGAAGCCGAACCAAAACACGACGAGACGGCAATACTGACGTAGGCTGTATGGGTGGGTAAGGTGCGGGCGTCGGTAATGAGAGGGGAGTATGCGTACTAGGACGCCATGTGTATGAGCAGCACCGGCGTGTTCACGTCCTGAATTGCGGATGCCGATCCCAGCAGCTTGGCGTCGAACGAATCAATAAGACGCCCAACGTTGTTTTTCTGCGAAGTGAAATGAGGACGCCCCTTCGTGTGCAAGTGAGCAAAAAAAACCAACCTGCATCGGGTTCGAGACAGCCGCCGCCGAGGACTGCACGGTGGAAGAGAACGACCTCACGATGCGTAGCAGGCCGATGATCCCCGGCAGTCCCAAGTCTGACTCGGTCTGGAACCGGGACGACGAAGCCCACTCGGCGAGGTTGACGATGATCTACACCTTTGGTGAGCATCATATTCGTGGAGTCGTCGGACGGAGGAAAGGAAAGGACGAACCGCGTCTTCCGGCGCACTGGGGACAACGCCCATCTCGAGGGACGTTGAGCTGTCCAGCGCCCAGCACACCACCCAGGTACGCTGATTATTGAACGCCTCGCGCTCCACCCTCTCGTCCGATGACTGTGTTGTCGGCAGTTTATTGAAGTTGAGCTCCATCGCAATCCTACCCCAAGACATCGCGCTTAGCGATGGGCGGAGAAAACAGACGAGGAATTCGAACATACCGCATAGCGATCCCGGTGTATATCCAGCTGCGATCATCCTCCTTCCTCTTTGTCGGCGGAGGGTACGAGGCGAGGACGAGGTACGCTTGAACCGTCTCGACGCATTTCCAGCCGTCGATGACGGCGGACGCCGCTGCAACCTTGGCGAAATGCATGGCCATTTTATACAGGTCCTTCCTTGGCCTGTAAAATCGAGAAGAGACGGCACAAACTACGAGACATAGAGTAAGCCATGCGCAGACGACATGAACTGCGGATATTGACTCACTGACGGTGAAGAGGAAAGGACTCCTTCGCAAGACCGAGGCAGCATTGTGGATGTTCTCGTCGAGGAGGGTGATGAAAGGCTAAACATAAGCGAAGGTCAATGCCACCGCTAGCCCCCCTGAACCGTGCGGCTCACGTTGATATGTTCAAAGAAACTGGAAGGTACAAGGTCAACGACTGTGCCGACCATGGAACAAGTTGCAGCTTACATCTCAAACAATATTTTCGCTTCTTGAGTGGACACCAGGCCTGATAGCAAGATCTCGGGAACGAGTTCACGTTCCACGATGATCCTTCGCAGATTCAAATCCGAATACGGGCCTTCTGGAAGACAGTCAGCCCATAGAACGTGATCGATGAAAAGAGCAAAACATACTGCTTTTGAACAAGAGCGGGTTCGCGATCCCCAGCCCGGACGCAGACATCGTCGACGATAAAGGCGCCGCCCGCCCGAACTTATTCGACGCTTTCGAGAACAAACCCAGCGGCGCAGCCTCATCGAACTGCGATCGGCGCGACGAAGATCGCACACTCACGGCCGAAGAAGGCGGGGAAGGATCGTCCATCAGAACGTCCTCGTCGTCCTCATCTGACGGGTAGTCTTCGAGCTCGGAGGTGTCAATGAGCGCGTACGAGCGCTCGACGGTGCGCTGGGGGGCGGGGCGCTTCTCGAGCCAGGTGAGAACCTCGCGGTAGATCTCGCGCTCCCTAGCGCTGAGCGGGAGGAGAGACGGCACGAGGGAGAGCGGGGTGGTGAGCGCCGAGTGCTCCAGGGACTCGAGGTGCTCATTGATCGCTTCATTCTTCGCGCGGATCTGTCGGAGGAGCTGCTCTCGCTGTCTGCATCATACATCACGTCGTCAGCGTGACCCGTTGGTTGCACCCAAAGTGGAAGTCGACCTACCCAGGCGTTCGTGGCTTACGCCCCTCGACAACACATTCATGCCGCCCGGTGGCACATCGCGCGCAATCCATCGCGCCCTCTGGGAATATACATTTCATCTGGTGGGGTTGATCAGCGCTTGCGAGATAGAGCAGGCGCCGCGAACGTTGCTCACCTTGAGTCTTTTGCATCGCGCGCAAGCCCCTGGAGGCCTTGGCCGGACGTTGGCGCCAGTCGATGCCTTGTGCAGAGAGTTTGGGCTGGCGGGATCCGGGCCACCGTGGCCAAGTTGAGCTTGGATGGGAAAGAACCCAGGAACGTCATCGAACGGCGGAGATTGTGGGGCTATTGTCGGAGCGAGCCCCGGATGCATTGGGGGATCGGGGGTAGGGCAGGACATCGAAGACGCTGAGGATGTGTCGACGGGGGAGGTTTGGAATGCCGCCGGGTAGGCCTGCGAGGCGCCATAGAACGGGTCAGACGGGAAGTATCCGTCGTTCGAGGGTAAGCTCGAGGCTATGCGCGCGACACGCGCAAGATCGTCAGACGGGGTAGTCTGTCCGAAACACCCCGCATGACGCACCGTAGTTGTTCGCCGAGGCGTACGTGGGCTCGTAAACGCTAACGCTTGAATCGGGATCGGGGGCCATGGGGCCGAAACTCGAGTTGAGATACATGTTTTGAAGCTCGGCCTCGTACGCCTGCGAACCTGGATCGGAGATCGCATCGTAGGCATACGCAGGTTGCTGTTGCGCAGACCAGTGGGGGTTCGAGTAGTTGGACGGAGCAGAGGAGGCGAAATTGTGAGAAGGGTAGCCATGCGAGGATCGACGATACGGGTCGTCGTTCCATACGGGGTCTTGAGGGTCGAAGTATTGCATCGTGGAGGTCATGGTCGGGAAGGGGAAGGGGAAGAGGAAGAGGGCGGGCGCAAGAGGACACCCAGGGCCTTCGAAGCTATATACTCTGCAGTTACACTCTCAGAAGCGGCGAGGGCGCTGCCGTCACACGAACATGATGGAACGCTGTGATGCCTTCTTCGCCCGGGCGTCTCCCTGTCGCTCCGAGATGCGAAAATGACATTCAATTCCATTCTGTACTTACTCTATCCATTTCTGGGCAGTCTTGGAGCAAAAGGGAGCAATAGACTCCCCCGAACCACCAGACCCCATGGCCCTCCGAGGTGCGTGTCGATGGTGTCTTGACGTTTCGGCGGTCTATCTGAGATGTGATCCACCGCGTCGTTCGAAAAACGTGTTGTCAGAGGAAACCACAGTTGAAGAAAGCAAAGCCTAGGACCGTGGCCGCACAACAGCCATAAGTACGAAAATCCGCCGCGGCATCGGCATGCCCGTCGTCGTATTCTTAGACGCTGGCGGCCGACACGGCGGTAGGGGCCAGAAAGATTTGGCGGGGGTGGGAGACTCCGTGGGAGCTCACTGGAATCATGACGACTGGCGATGCTCCTTTGCTCTCCGACAGCATCAGACCTCGTCTTTCTTGGTTGCAGACAGGCTTCTGCAAGAAGCAGGGGGGCAAACCGCACCCCCAAGCCTTGGAGCCTATACGATACAGCAATAATATATGGCGATCGGCGCTGCGGCCTGGGAGACGAGGATAGAAACGGGTCAATCTCACGCGGCGAAAGAGCGATGTACCAATCGCACGTACCCGTCCCTCGTATGGGATGAGCTTCCCCTTATCCAGATAGGACCCCGATGCACCTACCATCGCCCGATCGACGTCGATTCGCTCATTGAAACAGTTCAAACCTCAGCGTCCCGACACCGCGCTCCGAATCGTAAGCTTGTTCCCACTCCGTGTGCGGGGCAATGTAGTAGGGAACATCGGCGGGCTCCGCGCAGGGATTGCCGCGTGGGAGGCTGGCGTCTGAGAATAGAAGTTCAGTTATCCAAGATAGGCGTTCGTGATAGGGAGAAGGGCGTTACGCGGGAACCTTGTCCATCGCACGATGGGCGCTTGAGCACACGCGGTCGGGCGGGAGACCTGGCACCACGATGCTGGGACGGGAGGAGTCGGTCCGCGTTGTTATCCAAGTCGCGCTTCCCTCGCGGGCCTCCGAAAGCCAGAACTGATGCAAGAACATTCCCCGCCCGCCGTCCTTCGTACACAACCACCGTTCGCCCTCGCCGGTCCACGTGTAAACGGTGCGTACCTCAGTGTTCTCTCCGAGAATACTGTGAAAGAATCGCACCGTCATGAACGGGGGAAGAAATGGGAACAGCCGGGGGTTAATACGAGGCAGATGAGCGCACCGTCTGGAAGACGTTTCAACGCACCCTATGAGCTCATGACCATCGGCATCTTGTTGGTCGCTCCGAGGAAGATGCAGGACCATCTGGGGATAATGATCTTCTGAAGAAGAGAATAGCACGCGATGGAGATACAGGTTGAATCGGGAGAGCGAGACTGGTCGGGGGATCGATACGGAGACCTATTCTTGATAGAGAGCTATACATATTGTCTATCAGTTTCCTCATAGTAGTACTCGTGCATTAAGCGATGTAGGAGACGTACGCATTCACCGCTGGCATTCGACTCGAGAACGAGCGACGTGGAGACTCGAGAGAGACAGTCACATTGGACAGCCTGAGCCTGGCCACAGTGCCATGAGCAATCACGTGTCAGGTGACTAATAAAAACGTGGGGCGTTTTTCAAATTTGTCCACTTTCTTTCCTTCTCTCAGACCACAGCCTCCCCCGGACCTCCCACCACCGCGTTGCGACTCAGCTCTATTCACTTGTCGTCATATATAAAATCTTACAGAAGCCGTACGTCTCCCTGTCACAGCTCGCCGCCGGGAAGATCGCTGCTAATCAGTAGGGTCCGCCGCCGCAGTGCCGCGGCAACATACTTGTGAGACACTTTCTTCATCCAATTTCCCGGACAGGGCATACACGATTCGGACGAACGCAATACAAACCAAACTCGCTCTGCCACACTTATGGAAAGGTCAGCTCGCCGTCCCTTGGATGAACGGAACATCCTACAGCTTCGATAATCTATACAGTTCGAGCGTCGACGGCATCGCTGCGTATTGGAATGCTGCCGCACGTCCTCGCCTGCACTTATATGACTGCTCCTTATCGCAGAGGCATGTCGTCGAAGCACGCGCGGACAGTCGTCGGGACGTCGACCGCGAGCTCGCAGCCATCTACGACGTTCTCTGCGCTTTCAAAACGCGCCGCAACGCGTTGGCCTCCATCTCGCGTCTCCCCCCCGAAGTTTTGTCCCGAATCTTCTCCATACACGCTATCAACCAGCCGCCAGGGTCGGACAACTATGTTTGGGACGATAAAGACGAGGAGGCGGATCCGCCGTCGATGTCCCAGGTGCAGCTTGGGTGGATCACGGTCACGCACGTCTGCCGACATTGGAGGCAGCTTGCGTTGGACCAGCCGTGCCTGTGGACGGAGATCTGCTTCGCGCTCGGAAATCGCTGGGTCGAAGAAATGCTCGTCCGCTCGAGGGCGGCGCCCATCGTCTTCGAACGCGACATCCCGCCCGCCCTCTCTCCTCGAAACGCGCAGCATGCAGTACCCGCGGACGCGGGCACCCGGCCTCCTCCTGACGAGAAAACTATGTTGGCCGGTCACATGTCTCACATCCAACAGCTCAAACTGCGGGCGCCGTATGCCACCATGCAGCGTCTCGTCAAGTCATTCACAGGGCCTGCGCCGCTCCTTGAGGGGCTGAGTCTCACGAGCCTTGCCAGCATCGAAGCCTTGACCCTTCCGTTCGCCCTTTTCGCCACCCACACCCCCCGTCTCCGCCGGGTTCTCCTAAATGGATTCCGATTCCTCTGGTCATCTTCCCTCTTCCACGGGCTCGAACACCTTCACGTCACCTCCCCCGTCAATCTGTCCAATCCCGCGTCAGGCGCGCCTCCACAGCCAGGATCGGGTCCGGACGCCGTCGCTCCCGAGACCGCCGACTCTGCGTCCACCACCCTCTCGCGCTTCCTCGACGTTCTGCGCAACCTGCCGCACCTCCAAAGCCTGGTGCTCAAGAACTGCCTGCCTGACCAGCTCGATCCGCCGGGGGACGTGCCCGCCGCGCCGCTTCCCCACCTGAGCCTGCTCGGCCTGGAAGGCACCGTGCACGACTGCACGCGCCTTCTGCGCCACCTCGTTCTTCCCCCCTCCACCGCGCTCGACCTGCACTGTAGCACGCGTCTCCCGACCGACGTCGAGTTTCACCACCTCCTGGATTGGGTGGCCTCGCACCTTCGCCTCGGCGCGGGGCCGGAGCCTGCGAACGCCGAAGGGGTTCAAACCCTCGTCCTGTCCTCGACGTCCCTCCCTCCGACGCTGCACGCCACAGGCTGGAACGCGTGCCTCGTCACGGAGAACCTGGCGTCGTACGCGCTCGAGGCGACGCCCGCCATCGAACTCGCGCTGGCGTGGCCCGCGGCCGTCCCCATCCCCCAGGACCTGAGCGTGGTGCAGCGGATCGTGCGCGCGCTGCCGCTGCACAAGCTGCGCGCGCTGGCGGTGACGATGGGCCATCGCGTGTGGTCGGAGGACGAAGGCGCGGAGATCGTGAGGGGCTGTCCGAGCGTCGAGCACCTGCTCGGAAAGGGCTCGGCGGGCCTCGCGCTGTCGCGCGCGATCGCGTCCGCGGAGCCCCCGTTTCCCCTCCTCAACCTCGTCTCGTTCACGCTCGTCGCTGTGGACCTGATGGCGGCGTATGACCGCGACCTGCCGTATCAGTACGACGCCGGCGGCGCCCTCGCGGAGGTCCTGAAGAAGCGCCGTGCGGCGGGCGTGGGGCTCAAGCTTCTGAAGATCGCCGAGTGCGCTGTGTCGCCGTTGCAGATCGGGTGGCTCAAGGCGGTGGCGCAGATGGTGCAGTGGGACGAATGGGGGCGGGCCGCGTACTCGCGCATGGACGCGGGACTGTGGCTGTTTGGGTTCTGAATGGTATGCGCGAGCATATATACATACCTTCGCTCCTGTGAGATATGCGTGGTCTCGTGTATGACTGGGTCTCCTTCAGCAGATTGCAGCGGGAGATAACTGGCGCGCCGAGGCTGAAACAGGACGCGGTATCCGTACTCAGGCCTCAGAAACCTAGTTCAAGTTATTCCGAAACTCTGTAAATTGTAAGTAGCATCGCGAATGTCCGATGTACAGACTCGGACTCGGACTCAGTACTAACTGTACTACTCACTGGCATGCTCAGTGCTTACTAGTGTTCAACAAATACAAGTAAATATCTCGAGAGACCGTATTATAATTGATACGAAAAACTACGAATATGGAGAGGAGGATATTTATTCATGTCCATATTTAATCGTATTTACTTTGTATTTACTCCCATTTTTTCTGTCTCCGAGTCACTCAAAATCTGATATATTTCTGGACGTGCAATTGATGAAATGACAGGATGGGACTAGATAGCACCACTTCTGATATGTTACATGTATACAAGGTCTCACTACGGCTTCCCCAAGCTCATCGACATGCTTCGGAAAATGCCAAGATGACTTGGAGGTGTCATCTAGAGCGTAAACACAAGAAAGTTGATGTCAATATGATGTCTGCTGACTCTATTGGGGATAATGAACCTCAGAGAACATACATATGGCCAAGGATTCACTTCTTGTAAGCTGTGATCTGGCTGCAATGACCTATGAGTAAATATATTATATTATGCAGCCCATATCTAATCATATCCAGTAATTATGATTATGGCTGATCACATATTTAACGGTAATTTTGCGTATTATTATGATTATATTTAAGTATACTTTATAGTTTGTTGAACACTAGTGCTTACTACTACGTATTTACAAATTACAGCTTGATACAAGGAAAAAAAGCTTTGGACACATCCGGAATTGAACCGGACACCTCTCGCAGAAACATTCAGATGCCCACTCACATGTGCAATGCGAAGCGAGCGTGATAAACCAACTACACCATGTGCCCGTAGAGAATAGGGGAACCAACACACACTACAGCCGCGGTTGGCCAAATAAACGTAAGGTCTGAGTTTGAACGCGTCGACGTCACGAGCGGGGACGTTGACATACACGTGACTCTGTGCCATCAGCGGGCCAGCCGCCCAACAAAAAACCGACTCATCGCTTCTGTCGCACAAAAGCTGCACATCTCATTCCCAGCCCATCGTCCGCCCGATCAACCGCATTTCCCCCCCGCCAACTCGACGTAACTGCGACGAAACTACCTCGATACACCTCCCATCATGAACAAGACGCAGTTTTACCTCTCCCAGTGCGCCGACGCCGCCGCCAAAAGCCCAATGTGCTTCACCCTCGGCGCCGTGCTCGTCAAGGGCGGCAAGGTCATCTCGAGCGGGTACAACCACCACCGTCCCAACTACGACGGCGCAGACGTGCGCACGCGCGGACATCGCAAGCCCGTATCGATGCACGCCGAGATGCACGCCATCTTCGCCGTGACCGGCATGTCGCCCTCCTTCCGCACCCAACAGGGCTCGCGCTCTGCCGCCGCCGCCTCTGTCGCTGCCGCCCCATCCACCTCGTCGAGCACGGCGTCCGAACCGCCCGACTCGCAGCGCCAAACAAAAGGTTCTGCAAAAACAAGGGCGTTTAAAGGGGCGGCGCCCCCCGCTACATGCGAGGGGCACCCCTGGAAGCGTCTTTCAGGCGCCCTCGTCGAGATCTAATGGGAGGTCGGCGGGGGAAACGTAGGGGAAGGGACGCGGGTATGGAGGAGGAGGACGGATCTTCCAGCGATGGCGGTGGGACGGAGAGCATTCGAAGCGGCGGGAGCGGGAGTGGCGGGGAGGGGACGGCAGGAAAGGGTGGGGCGCGCCACCACAAGCGGGGGTGCTCGCGATCATCATTTGACAGAGGTTGCTGCATGGCACCTCCTCCCCCCCGGGCAGACACCAAGGCTTGGGACGCGCGGCGGCGGGACCCGAGGGTGAACGGCGCAGACATCTACGTCGCCCGGGTCACCAAGGTCGGCATGGGCTCGGCCAAGCCGTGCTGGCGATGTTTGGAGTGGTGTCGCTGGGCGGGCGTGAAGCGTATCTTCCATTGGAACGGGGAGGAAGACCGCTTTGACGTCGTCAAGGTCAACAGCGCGGACCCGAGGCAGTACGAGACGCACGCCGATATCCGGCTCTTCTCTGGATTGGTGCGTGGTTTTTTCCTAGCCCTTCGGCTCGTGTTTCGTGTTTGGCTGACGAATTGCTAGGGTTGGTAGTTATTTTGAGGAGGTACTCTTTGTCCGCGTTAAAGAGTCTGCGTCTCGACTCGGTTTCTTCCACGTTCGGATGTCTACCTTCGCTGCTCGCCCAACTTTCGTTTCCGCAATGCGCTTGTTCTGTTTGTGCGCACTGATATAATGCGAACGGTGATGTTACACATGTACACGACGGAGTTGACGCCAAAAGGCCGGCTGTATATCCGTATTGATACTGAGCCACCGCATTTTCAGTCATCGTGTACCGAAGTTTGCTATTGGGGAGCGGCGACAGGATGTCGACGTAGTGGTCGATAAAGGGTCTATTCGTAGCCGTATAAGTGTAGTCCAGTCGTGCTCCCACACCGCGATCCTACTCCTCTGTGTCCGTGCGATCATCGTCCCACATATCACTAAGATCCTCGGAATCTGCGAGAGCAGCGATAGTCTTCGTCTTCCTCTGGGAGACCCCCTGGAAGGTGGTGGATTTTCACGACCTTGTACAATCTCTCCTGCATATGAGGCGACAGCGTGCATTCGATGGGGATGACCATGACCAACTGGGATCCGCGCCCTCCGACTCCCGTTTGTTCAGCCCGGAGATCACGCCGGCCCAGAAGGTGTCCTGCGCGGGCTCGCCCAGCGCGATCCACGAAAGCGTCAGTACGCACAGCGCAGGGGACAGCAACTCGTTCGGCGCGTTGGGAGCGGTGGATGTGGTTTCGGCGATCGCCTGCACCAGGGTCTAGCCGGCGAAACCGCTGCCGTGCACACGACTTGCCATCTTCGACTGAGAAAAGTACGTCGTCCAGTGGTCAGGACGCCACGCGGGATTCCGTGCGCGAACGGCCTCCAACGAGTTCAGATATGGCGCAAAGACGTCGCAAACCTTCTCGAGGGTCGGAAGATCCGGCGTGTTGGGCGACGCCGGCCAGGAGAAACAGAGTTTGAACTTGGGTTCGAAGTCAAACGGTATTACGTCCCTTATCATCATCACTATCTCGAGCGAGGCCTCGTCGTGCGCGAGTGCAAACGTTTTCAACGCAAGACCATTGTTGTTGGCGCGGAGGAGGTAGGCGGAAACGGTTGGGAGAACCGTGCAGCATTCGGCGGGAGTCTGGTTGGTTGTGGAGCAGGAGAGGATGAGAGACGTGCCAGAGGGCGTGTCTAACATTTTGAACATCGCCTTGCATTCTGAGACAGTCCCGGACATTTCGAGATCGGTGAGGAGAGGAAAACTGATGACGGCGCTCGTGGGGTGCGATTTGAGGTCCGGGGGGAAACAGTTCAGGAGGTTGAGCGACTGAAGGGCGGGCATGGCTTGTAAAGAACGGATGAGGTCGGAGGCAGAGCCGAGGAGTGAGGCGGGCGAGGCCGTCTGTTCGAGCGATATCTTCAAGTCCGTGAGATTCCGCAGGAAGGGGGACGTCCACGGCAGAAAGCACCCCTCCAGCCACACCGAGCGAAGCCTGGGGGCGTTCTCGGAGAGGAAGCTCGAGTCGAGTATCACCGGAGGGCCGTCTCTGTCCTCGTCTTCCTCGTCGTCTGCTCTCCAGTCCCGGTGGGCTCTCATGCTAATTCTAAGCACCTCCATAACTGGCGCTGGGGGGAAACAGGACGCGACGACTGGGGAAATATTGCAAAGACATCCAATCACGGACAGTTGTCGGATGTGATGCATGTGCTCGGGGACGAGTGCTGCCATCTCGTCCATGTTCGGCATGCGGAGTGGGTCCTCGCGATCGCATGGACGGTACTTGAGCATGCTCAAATCGACGGGAGCCCTGCGGGACCGCGCGAGCATCTCGCGCCCCCATTCCAGCCCCGGACCGAAATTGACCGTCGTCCACAGGCTGGCCTGCGAGAGCGCAGAGCAACGCCAGACCCGGCAGACGTGCGTAAGAGGAACGACCCAACATATTTCGCTCTTGGAGAGCTTTCGGGTGTTGCCGACATAGAATGTGGAGTAGTTGAAGGAGTCGTCGACGTAGATACGGAAAATGTATGCGAGGACGTCGTGGGGAAGGCGATGGACGGGCGTGCACATGTTCCAGCGATGCCCTATGCGACGGCTTCCTTGTTGCAGAAACATTAGTTCGTTCTTGAGGGACGCCTGATTGAAGGGAGGCTCCGTGAAGCGCGAGACGTTGTCTACGAAGGTGTCGATGTAGGCGAGGCGTTCCGTCAGGACCGTGCACCCTTATTCGTACGAGTCGTATCCACCAATGTTCCTGCAGGAAGACAGTCAGTTTGAGAGTGCAGAACCCACGGATCGCACCAAGCACATTTTGATCGGAATCTCACCGCAGTTGGACGAGGACGGGAAGGTTGTGAGAGAGGGTGGACGCGATAGTGCTCTGAATTGTGGCCGCCTTTACATAACTCTGGCAGAAGGGCCTTGATAACGGGCGGACATTTCCAACCGCTTGCGCTGTTTGTCCTGCTTTCAGGAGGCATTATTTCCGTCAAGCGATCCCTTTTGCCACCAGGAGTTCGGAGGAAAGGAAAGATTACATTGGATCCTCTGGACAGCTCTCACAGAACAATGCGGTGGTAATATATATTCCCACGGGCCCGGGTGGCCGCCGCCCGAAGACGCGCGCTCTTACCTGCTCTTCCTTGCTCCACACTTTCCACCTCTCTGTCTGGTGCGCCATCGCGGAACCTGCAGTGTACGAGTCCATACGTCGTATTATTCCTCGTTTGTAGCTAATCCACTCTGACCAGTGGCGAGCTCGGCTTGGCTGACAAGATCACGAAGAAGTCGATCGATGTCGTCAACGCGGAGAACTTGTCTCCGGACTGCTTCAAGATCGTGCGTCGTCCTATACTGCGTTCACCAGTGCTAGGCTGACTGCCAGGACAGAACTCCAGCACTACGGTGCCAGCGCTGTCCGCCGAGGGTACGGTATACACCGACACGACCGATGTGGTCGACTACCTCGTGAAGATCGCGCCCGTCAAAGTTGCCCCCCGTACGGAATTCACCAAGGTCGCCCATGACGACGCACACGAACCCAACTTCCTGTTCGTTGGTGTGGTGCGTTTGTAACTTGACCTGCCATCGCTTGACAAGATGCTGAGATGTCGACATCGTTCAGCGTAATGAAGCGGACGCCACCGCAAAGGCCGCGGGTTTCCCCAAGATCCTCATCGAGACTCGTACGCATCCGTCATCGTCTCCTTTCTCTCACACACTCTCTTATCCTGCGACCCGGCGCCACAAACGCCAAGACGTTCCTCCCCCTCCCCGAGGCCGCGCCCTTCAAGGAGACCCTCGAGAAGCGCATCCAATGCATGGAGGGCCTTCTCTCCGTCTACAACGGCACAGCGCCCGCCGAGGTCAAGGCGCACATCTTCGCCGCCTCGCAAGCCAAATTCGACGCGACTCGTAAGTTTCTCTACGAGACGCTCCCCGCCGCTCTCGGCGCGGGTCCCTTCCTTGCGGGTGCGACTCCCGGCGAGGACGATTTCCACGTCGCGTGCTTGCTGTTCCACGTTGGTGGCTGTGCGGGCGCAGCCCGCGTTCGAGAAGTGGTTCGGCGCGCCGGTCGACCCCAAGGTCGTCGAGCTGTGGGACGCGTGGACGTCGTGCGAGAGCTGGAAGGCTGTGTACCCCGATGGCGCACTTCACTGAACAAGCATTGAAACAGTGTATTTGCTGGGTTTGCTGGGTTGTAAATAGACAAGCCGTGTATTCGTATTTGTACCGGGATGACAATAGATCGTTGTAGATGTCCGAAGCCAGTCGCGTAGTACTTATCACTTTATATGACCTTCAAATTGCCTTCTGCGCTGGCATGTCTGCCCGGAGTACCATCTCGAATGTCTACCTGCGCTATTCGCCCAACCTTCGTCCCCAGCATGCATTTCGTCTCGGTAGCCGCCGGAGTCTCAGTTGTATACCCCGGTAAATGTGCAAAATGCCAAACGGTCTTCCTCTTCCTCGTCAAGATCCTCTTCGAGGTGTTCGACATGCACGATCTCCGACAGCTTCTTCTCCATGTGAGGCGGGTACGGCGCAACCGATGAATAGGAGACCATCCAGGGCTCCTGCGCCCGCCGAGGCCCGTTCATTCAGCCTGGAAACCAAACCGCCCCAGAAAGCGTCCTGCACGGGCTCTGGCTCGTCCATCAACTCGATCCACGAAAGCGTCAGTACGCTCAGTTCGGGGAAAAACAACCCGCTTGGTGTATTGGAAGCAGGATGGAGATCGGAGGACGTGCGCGTGGCGATCACTTGCGAGAGGGACTTTCCGGCGCGCTCGCCGCCGTGCACACAAAGTGCGTGCGTCGCGCGGGCGAAGTACGTCGTCCAATGCTCAGGACTCCACGCCATGCTCGTCACGCGGACGACCTCCAGACTTTCCACGTATGGCTTCACGGCGTCACAGAACTTCTCGATGGTGGGCAGATGCGTGTCGCCGGGCGACTCGGGCCAGGAGAAGCTGAGGTTCAACACAGCCTCCCGGTCATAAAGTCCAAGGTCGTATTCGTGGGCCCTTGCCCGTATCTCGAGCGAAGACATGGATGGGAAGTGGGAGAGAGAGAACTTGCTGAGATGGAGACCGGCTCGATTGGCTTGGAAGAGGTAGGCAGACACCCTCGGGAGGATGGTGCAGCACTCGGCGCCGGTGTCGTCGGTGGAGGAACAAGTCAAGGTGAGGGAAGTGCTGGATGGCGTGTCGAGGATCCCGAACAGCGCTTTGCATTCTTGGAAGGACCCGGATATTCCGAGATCTGTGAAGAGAGGAAGACTGATGGCGTGGCTCGCGGGGAACGAGACGAGGTCTGGGGGGGAAACAATACGAGAGTCTGAGTGATGTAAGAGCGGACATGGCTTGTAGAGAGAGAATGAGATCGGCTGCAGAGCCGAAAGTCAAGGACGCCGTGTGGTGCTCTTTGAGTGACATCTCCAGGTTTGTGAGGTTCCGCAGGAGGGGGGATGTCCATGGGAGGAAACATCCCTGTAGCTCTACCGAACGGAGCTTCGGCGCGTTCTCAGAGAGAAAGCTTGGGCTGAGCGTGATCGAGCGGCCGTCGTCGGAATCATCGTCCTCTTTCTGGTGGGCGCGTACCGTGATTGCCAGGGTCTCCATGGTCGGAGCAGGGATATCGGAACACGACGCGACAACCGGGTGGATGTCGCAGGAGCATCCTGTTACGGACATCTGTCGGAAGTGGTGCAGGTGGGCGGAGATGAGCGACGCCAGGTCGTGTATCTGCGCCGGGGACAGTTTGCGGAGCGACGCGCCGTAGCCATCGCATGGGCAGTAGTTGTAGAGGGAAATATAAACAGGGGCCGCCCTGGACCGTGCCAATGCTGTACGCGCCCATTGCACGCTGTCTATGATGTCGATCGTCGTCCACAGGCTGGCGTGGTTCAGCGTCACCTGACGCCAGAGACGACAGACGTGCGAAAGAGTTATAACGCGACGTGCGTCCCCCCCTCACTGGCACGGTGTAATCCATGAAGTAGATGATCTCGAAGATGTACGCAAGGACATCTTGGGGGACGCGATAGATGGGCGTGGACACGTTCCAGCGGAGCCCTAAGTGACGGCTCTCTCGATGCAGCAAACTGAGCTCGTTCCTGAGAGAGCCGTGGACGAAGGGGGTCCCTGGGAACGCGAAGTGTTGTCTATGAAGGTGTCGATGTAGGCGAGGTGTTCCGTCAGGGCGGTGCACCCTTGTTCATACGAGTCGTATCCGCCAGTGTTCCTGCACGAAGATTGGTCAGTCTGAGTGTGCAGAGCGAATGGAGATTGCACAAACATTTTGATCAAAGTTTCACTCCAATTGAGCGGGGAGGGGGGAAGGTTGAGAGAGGGTGACGCGACAGTGCCTCAGAATGTGGGCTGCCTTTAACTCTGACGAGATGACAGTGAAAGGCAATTCCGAGCAAAAGAACGTTTATCACGGGCGGACATCTCCAGCCCAACCGCTTGCGCTTTTTGTCTCGAGCAATTTCTTTTGCACCAGGACTTTTGACAAAGGGGAAGAGAGGAGAAAAGGCAAGGACGAGTCAGCCTCGGCGAAGGCTCGGATCCAAATATGTACGTCGATGGTTGCCGCATCTTTCGGCGAAGTTTAGCGCGATGAAGTCGACGCTATCAGCCACGCCGTGCATTCGTAGCCGTACTCCCATCGCACAATTTCGGTCTCGCACCGTTCCGGAGCCCAAGAATAAGCTGCCGACTACCCTCACCGACGTGAACCAGACCGATTATGATAAGCATCTCCCTTGGGATGGCGATTTCACGCTGTCGAGAATTTCGTGAGCGAATGGTATGGCAATATTTATGTATGAACGAACCTCGTTGATAAACCGGTTAACCGTCTGTCCTAAACTCCTCAAGAGAGCCTCGACGGTTTGAGGGATTCGAATTTGACTGCTCCAGGGGGGTTGGCTCTGCAGCTATTTATCGTAAAATCAGCACGACAGAGGTCAGCAGGCAGGGGATGCACTGACGTTTATGTGGACCTTGGTTGTCTTCTTCCCTTCCAACGGGCAGCGGTTCTTTGCCGCGCGGATGTTGATATCGCCCTTTTTCGTCGCCTCGCGGAGCGAGATACCGATTGCGCCGTCTTCAAGAAAGAAAAAAATGGGTGCCTCCAAGGAGCATTTCTGTTTCCTCTGGGTGCCGCTGTAAGGAACCCATCGCGTTTGTCGGATAACTTCGGTTACCACATCCGAATCGGTCGTCGGAATATGTGCAGAATCCAAGATGCATGCCTTTGGTTTGGAATCGTCAAAGACATATGCAGTGAAGAGAACGAATGACGTGTTATGAGAACGAGCAGGGTATATGAACTTGCCGGGATCGTCGACGCCGAGGATTTGAGCGAAATATGATATGACGTCTGCTCCGAACGTCTGCGATATGACGCCTCTCTCTCTATAAAGGATCGTTCCCTATACACGAAGGTCTCAACGGAGCGCACGAACCATCATAGAACAGCACATGCTCACTGTTACGTCTTCTGTTGAGCTCGAATTGGCCACCTGATTCTCGACTAGGAAGGCCTGCAACACGGACGATGAGGTCGGTTGATACTGCCGAGGAATGTGAGGGACGGGACCGGCGCTAGAGTCGAAAAGGGGCTGCCGATGAGAGAGAAGCTGAGCCAAGCGCTCGAATGATGAGCGTGGTCTCCTGTGGCGAATACATAACAAGCCGCAGAACTGACCTCTTCGACAGGCGCCACTGTCATTGGCGGTCGCGCGGACATGCTACGCATCGATGTTGAACTTAGCGTGGTCTCAGCGAAGTAAGACGATCCAGTTCCGCCCAGAAATGGCATGTTGGCTACGATATGATCTGTCCCGACGTTGCGCTTGGAAGGGGACATGAGATACGAAAGAAAGAGAGCAGAATGTGTTACACTCATCGTTCCACTACAGAGGGTCCAGTCATCGACGGCAGACGGGTTGATATCTGAAAAGTCAGGACCATCCCAGTAAGTAGACTAGAATCCAATTGTTAGGGTGGCCGTGAGTGATATGCTTGAGTGTAACACAGAGGTGGAGAAACCTCACTTGCATGGGATGTGGACGCCGATGTTAGGCTGGCGGACTGCCAGAGGATCATGCAAGCGTATTTATGCTGTCCTTATAGGACATGACGACAACCCCATTATGATAACCTGGAGGATCCCACCTGGATCCAGCCCTGTTTGCTGGTGCACAGAGGCGAGTGTTCGTTGGAAAGGGCGTACGCGCGTGCATAACGCCACCCCGGCGTAACGCCCACTGCACGGCACCCGATCTGATCTGAGCCCCTTCACTTGATCTACACTGACATACAGACGCCTCCGTCTGTAACATCTCACGGCGCGCACATCTTTCCTTCCACTGAGACATAGGAGCCTCTTCACTTGATCTACACTGACATACAGACGCCTCCGTCTGTAACATCTCACGGCGCGCACATCTTTCCTTCCACTGAGACATAGGAGCCTCTTCACTTGATCTACACTGACATACAGACGCCTCCGTCTGTAACATCTCACGGCGCGCACATCTTTCCTTCCACTGAGACATAGGAGCCTCTTCACTTGATCTACACTGACATACAGACGCCTCCGTCTGTAACATCTCACGGCGCGCACATCTTTCCTTCCACTGAGACATAGGAGCCTCTTCACTTGATCTGACACTGACATACAGACGCCTCCGTCTGTAACACTCTATACGAGGGAGACGGAGGGACGGCCCCCCCACACCAGCTATGCGACGCACTGCACCACGGCTCCCAGAGCGAACGTCATCCACAACCCAATCATGCATCCACCCCCCTCTCCTTCCCGGCTACCCCACCCACGACCGCGATCACCTCAGGACACTCAATCGGGTCATGCATACACATCCGCGAGAGCGTAGACGGAGAAAAAAAAACACGACACAATGGAGGCGTTGTCGCCAGACGTGCCAAACGGTGGACCTAGCCTCGAGATCAGACGGCAGCCCGAGACGAAAACACCGAACTCAGATGCTGGGAGCCCCGCACGCATCTGGTACGCCCGGTGCCCATATCTCCTTCGAACCCCACACCGACGAGTAACACTGACCCCCTACGCAATGCTTACCCTCATGTCCGACCCCTATCGAACTGCTCGCCCCCCTCGGATCTCCAAAACCGGGCTAAACACCTGTGCGGGAAAAGCGCGGACGAGAAAGGGGGCCGGACTCCTATAACAACCTACCGCCCCACGTACGAGACCTCCCGCTCGCTCTCCCCATCCGCCGCCATGCCAAATCCAAACCCCCCCCACGACCCGGAGGCATGCTCGCGCTGCGCACGCTGATCGACATCCTCGACAATGTCCAAGGCCAGCAAAGACGCCTGCAGACCGAGGCGTCCCTCATAGGCGACATCCTAGAAAAGCTCGACCTCCTGCTCGAGAGGCATACGCACCATCCTCGAAGACACGCGGGCAACGGAACCCTCTAAATGCAAAAACGATACGGACCCACTCCCCGAGAAGCGCCCTCGCAAGGAGCCTATCGTCACGTACGCCCGTACCCTCTCGCCGCATTGCGTCCCGCCTAACTCCTCTCCAGAAAGCCCGAGACGTCCCACCAAAATAAAACCACCACTGGCACTCCATGGACCGGTGCATGGGTCTACTTCGGACCGTTCATCTGGGCGAAGAACACCAATAAGGGCTTCCCGCATGTTCTCGGGGAACTCATGATTCCAGACGCGACGCACGAACGCCTCCGTCCGAGCCCACACGGCTGCGCCTGACTTCCCGACTTCCTCTTCGGAGAGAACTTCACAAAGATCCATTTCGCCGACATCCAAAATGCGGAAGAGTTCGTCGCTATATGGCGCAAGGGCAGACCACGCGCGTACCACATGGTGAGAGCGGGAATCCTGCAGACGGGGGGGACGAGTGCGAGAGGGTACTCTTTGATAAAAACGATCCTGTACATTGTCTTGACTACATACGCACACCTACTGGGCTGCACCCGAGGGAAACCCCGTAAAACGGATCGAAACGACTCCTCAGCGGGCAATCCCCTGCGTGTGAAAGATGGCGTGACCGTGACGCCCTGGACAGACTGTCACAACACGGCGCGCCCTGCGAGCTGGCAACAACGCACCACCTCTTCCTCCCCCCTCAGCCGCCCGACGCCTGCGATACCCTCCCAACCTCTCATCCACCCGCTCCCTCTCACCGCGTGCGAGCCCTACCCATGAAAAACACCACACTCCCCCCGGTAGGCCCTCCGACCACTCGCTCCCGCCATGAAACACCGCGAACGGAAGCAACACGGACCTTCCTACACCACCAGGCGATCCCTCAGCTTCATTCCGATATCACGCCCCTGAGTTGTTGAGTTGGTGTGCCGATGGATGGAATCCAAAAATGTCAAGCGGATATCACGCTCAACGAATTCCCTTGGGCCCGAAGCTGAGGTTCTTTGGATTCAATCCAATAATCTTACTAAGCTCATCAAGAATCGCTCGGCGGGTTGCTGGCTTAAATCGTGCTTATCGCGATCTTATCCTGATGTAGAAGGAAGAAAATCATGATATTTTCATTTGATAACTACAGAGTATATGGGGGCTGCTACGGGATATATGGAGAGGGATGACAGGTGAGAGAGGGTTACCTGGGATGCCAACAAAGCAGGTGGACCAGACGGAGACCGAGATAAGACCAGGGAACCCAGTGAGCCAGGGGACAGAGAGCCAGGACCAGAGAGGAGCGCGAGCGGGACCAAGATCGCGAGCGAGGACCAAGACCGCAAGCAAAAATCGAGAGACCGAGAGTAAAGTTCAAGACCACGAGCAAAAGTTCAAGACCAGGAGTAAAGTTCAAGGCCGCGAGCGAAGGATGAGGACGACTGCCAGCGACAACAAGAGGGGCGCCGGAGCATGTGCAAATCCTGAATGCTGTCGTGAGGGCAGGTGGGCGGTAAGTGAATAGAACACGCACCATGGTCCAGACTCTGGATGATGCCACATGAGAGTGTCGAAGGGAGAGTCCATACCCAACCCTTCGTACATCCACGGAAACCCTGACGCGCCGTCCAAATCTCGGTACGTCGGAGTCGCCCATTACAGATGAGGTTATGGCCAGGTGAAGGACGGGAGAAGAGAAGGACGTGGTGAGAGGAAACAAGGAGTCGAGGATGACTTGGCGCGACGACGAAAATGAATACTGCTTACATAACCCGCGCTCGTCGCCGTCCATCGAGGACTCTGTGGGGATTGAAACTGAGAGGACAACCTGTACTCACGCTGACTTGGGCGCGAAGCCGACTTTCTCGCAACGGATATAATCGGAATGGCGCCGAGATTGAGGGGGTTGGATTGAAGCTGACACGATGCTAGCGTGAACCCTTGGTCACGCCATCAGACTCATCCGAATGGCCCCGCATAGAGTCATGCTGAGGCAACTGCTGGTGGTGTAAGGTAGGCGACACCAGGAACCAGCACCCCCTTATATAA
>SAXG01000080.1:0-186752 GCA_012932865.1 Amylostereum areolatum
GAAAGCTGGTCGAGTGCAGACAGATCAGCGTGAGTGCACCGGGTCGAGAGCGTCGCTGCGAGGGCGTCGGTACCGCTTCGCGGTGATGAAAAAAGGGTATCCCTGTCCTGGAGGCAGCGAGAAGGCTGCGACGTCGAGATTCATGAGCGGTGTGCCAGTTCCGAGGCCTCCACTGGGGGTCCTATATAGCTGCCATCATGAAGTCCAGACTCCAGTTTGTCGGACGGATGGGGACTCGCATGCGTTGTATGGCCGATACGCCTCTGGTGATTGCAGCACATGTGGTTTCGTCTGCCGCGATCCCAAGCCATTGCGCAAGGAAGGAACTGGAAGAGGGTACGACTTGCAGAACGTGTTCGGGCCGCCCGTTGTCGCGCGCCGTCGGACGAGTCAGAGTGCCGAGTACGAAGAGAAAACACACGGTAGCACGGAAGAGAAGGAGCACCGATTGGCTTCATGGTGTGTGGCTGGGCCCGGATGGTGATGGCCCATGGGGAAGGAAGATGTGGTGCAGCGGAGACGGAGGATTCAGTCACAGGATGGATCCGAAGCCCTTCAAGAACCGGGGGTACGGTCACGTGATGTGGCGTACATATCGCGGTGCGCGGTCGTTGAACTTGGGGAATGGTTCGCCTTCGCACCTACCCCCATCTACCTACGCACTCTACGCATCTACATGGACAGTACCTGTACCGCACCACCCATTTTCAGCAGACTATCGCTACTCTTCAACTGACAACAGTTAGCTGTCGCGACACGCTTCAAACCGTCCACTCATGTACACCGTCAGTGTCATTTTTTAACCGCGAAGATAGAACTCTGACCATGGCAATAGCATCGTGTTTTACTCCGGATAATACACCCTGATAGTTCACTGAAGGTGCACGTACTCGTATTACCCGCTTCGGACATTACCCTATGCGTATATGCGTGAGCACAGGCTATTGGCGTCAATACTGGCGTAACCACTCCGGAAGGGCATCACGTATATATGGTGCGTTTCATCCAACCTTGCTACAGTGTGTACTTCCGCCTATCGCCCCTTCAGGTTCAAACACTACATGGCCACGGAAACGGGACACATCCGAAGTCCATACCGATATCCTTGTGCCATTGATTCCTGGAATAGCACGAGATGAGTCTACGCGAAAAAGATCCTGGTGCCATCCGTTTATGCTTTCGTGAGCGGGGATGGTCCACCGCCGAGTCCACCGTACTGGAGCCATGCGCACGAGTCCGGGAACGTTCGATCGATAGCTTGCGATGGCCCTTCCTTCTCGTCTTTCATTCATCCCCCGTCCCCGGTCACTGGTCACCCTTCACTCGCTCGCGCGCTCGCGCTCCGGAGCTGATGATGTCGACGAAAGGAGCCTCGTGGACATATATTTTTGGAGGGGAGGGGCGGCGCGGGGCGGACCGGGTCGGCCGGGAGGGTCCGTGCACGTCTGGCAGTCCGCGGAAGGCACCGCCACTGGTGCACCCTTGTCCAGTCCGTCGACCTAATCGCAGCGACCCGCGGGCCACAGACCGTGGCTAGGTCAGTCTCCCGCCTTTCCTCCTCTCTCGCAGCTTGCTCATCGCCGCCCACGACATCCACACTCTTAAACAACCGACATCGAACCGCGTTCGTCGAACATGCAGGGCGTCGTCGGCTCGACACTATGGCGCAGCATGGCATGGCGAGACAATCGGTGCGTAGCAGGGTTGCACAAGGGTGAACCACCGTCTCACGAACAAAGGACCAGCAGAACATGATTGTATCTAATCCTGGAAAAAACAACGAGCTCAACGGAAACCCCAACGGGCATCACTGCAAGCCTCCGGTCCTCTTCAGAGCGAGGAGCTGTACAAGAGCTCGGTCACCATCATCATTTGGTACAAAGTGAGCGTCCCGCCGTCTTTGTTCGCAGCGCGTCGCATGCATGCTAAGCAAGATTAGGCCCACACTACGCCGCTGCGCTTTCCCCACCTGTCCCGGATTCCCGTTCATGCAACTTTCCCAATTCTCTGTCCCTGGTCTCTTCTCTCTCCCTCGACGAAAGCAGTTTCGTCGACACCTACAACCCCGTCACTGGCGAATGGGAGCAACACGGGATCGACACCATTCGGCGGGTTGGAGAGCGAGCAGCGGGTGCTCTACACCGGCTCCGCAAGAACCTGTTCGAGTGGCTCGAGGAAGACGACTGCCTCGGGTTGCAGGACGAGCTCGCGGCCCAACCGCAACCCGAGCCACAGCCCCGGCATAACCGACTCAAGCGTCCTGCGCCTGAGATGGTCAACGATACCTCTCCCCCTTCCAAGTACTTCATCTCGGACAACCCATGTATTCCGACAGCCCGCACCATTCCCCAGCCCAGTCCTATCCCGTCCCGTCATACCCAGGCTCCAGCATGTCGACCAAGACGAACGGACACGGCCAGCAGCCCGTGGCCATAGCCAACAGCCCGCCTCACACGTCCCACGTAGCCGGCCCAAGCAGCAACCCGCTCAAGCAGTCGTACAACATGTACCCGAACCCGATGTACTCCGTTGCCCGTGCACTCTCCCCCATCCACCCCCCGCATCGAGCTCCGCCTCCGCACCGCCGTCCAGCACCGCCCAAACGAGCGTCATGCACTCCGCGCCGTCGACGCCGACACCCCAACCCTCCTCCGTCTCCGCCCCGATCCCGTACCATCCCCACCCGCCCCTCAAGCGATGGCCGAAACGATTACACCGTGTCCGAGATCGCGGACGGGTTCAAGCAGATGGACGACCTCGTCGGTCAGATGCCGACCATGACCCAGCGCACCGCGTTCGAGCGCGTCTTCGGCTGCCGCTACGTCAAGAGCACCGTCTGTCGCCACCGCGGCGTGTGGCGCCGCGCGGAAGACGGCGTGCGCAACGCGTTCATTCGCCATGGGCCGCGACGAGCGCGCGATGTGGGGCGAGTTCGTCCGTCGCGTCGAGGGGCGCACCTCGGGCCTGCACGGCGGTGGGGTGGGGAGCATCGGCATCGGCGCGGACGTCAACGGGGGCAGCGTCGGCGTGATGCAGGTCCAGGTGCCGCAGATGTCCGGGCTGTCGATACCGGTCCAGGTGCACGGGGAGATCGACGACACCGGGCAGGACGCGGTCATGGGCTCGCTCGGGCCCCCGCCGCAGAACGACCCGCACCATGTTGGCGAGAACGCGCATTCGCATGGGATGGTGCAGGTGATGGGCATGAATGGGCAGACGGGGCCCGGACAGCAGGGCGATGGCATGGTGCATATGTTCTCGGCGTCGACGGTGAGGACGGCGGATGAGCGCGTGGGCGTGTACAACGCATCGCAGCTGTTGGGAGGCGATCAGTGAGAGGGGCGCGTCCGGGTGGCTGCCGTTGGTATGGCTGGGTGAGGTCTGTATCGCTGTCGGTTTCGCTGTCACTTCTAGGTTGTATGCCTACTCGCCTTATGTATTTTTATACTTCACCGGTTTACTCGATAGGGCTGGTACCTTGTATGTGTGCATGTACATCACGCTACCGGCGTACGGACCAAGTACGATATATCTACTATAGAATTTGAATACGCCCGCTGGGCCTCCTCCGCTGCCCCTCCGACATGTTTCTACATCCTTGGTCTATCTTCTCTATCTCTTTCCCCAGTCCATGCTATACTTCCAGGACCATCCAAATCCGCACCGATCGAAAGATCTGTCTGCTACCGCGAACCAGCCGTGAGCCGCGGCGAACCTTCTTCAACACAAGTTGTCTCAAAATTCGGTGAGTATAGGTTATAGGTGGGTAAGTTATACCGACAGCCCAGCTTCTCAAACTTTGAACCCGCCCGCGAGACCCATAACATTCCCCGGATCGTACGTCCCCTTGATCGCCCGCAACCTCCCCACGTTCTTCCCATAAATCTCCTCCACCGGCGTCCCTTCCAACGCATAGTTTCCATACACGAAATCGTCCTCGACCGCCTGCCCGAGCCGCCGCGCCGCCGCGCGCAGGTCGGCCGTCGCGCGCGCGAGCGTCGCGCGCACGAGCGCGTCGTTCGCCGGGTCGTTCCACCCGACGTCGAAATTGAGCGGCGTGAGCGCGACGTCGCGCGCGGGCGGGTAGGCGGACTCCGAGGCGGCGGCGGGGGCGTGGCGGTAGAGCGCGGCGTCGAACGGCTCCGAGTTGATGGTGAAGTAGACGTCCGGCTCGACCGCGGCCAAGCGCGCGCTCCAGAACTGGGAAGGCGGAGGGATCTCGATCAGCGTTCGGAAAGAATGAGGGGGGCGATGGAGGTAGGAAGAGGCGGGGGAGTGCATGTAAGTACCTCAGTCGAGTTTTGGACGGCTTGGAGGACGGCCGGGGTGTATTTGAGGATCGACACGGTGCTATAGGTCTGGCTGGTCAATGCGGTCACAGAGGAGGCCGTGACCGTAGCGTTAGTACAGGCTGCACGTTACATACTGAGAGGATGGCGGGCACTCACCGACGCCCAAGGCTCGCGGTCCCGGTCGGGGCGGATTGGACGAGCGAAAGGAACGAGCGCGTGCTCAGGTCGGCGGACAACGTCGGGACGGCGAGGAAGGCGTCGAATATCCCAGGTGGCGGCGTTGGTCCGTCGTAGAAGAGGATCACGGATGCCACGGTGGTCTGCGCGGGCGCGGTCAGCCTCCGGTCGTGTTCATGTAGCGAACCGCGGCCACGGACGTATTACTTACCGTGCGGGCGAGGAAGCCGTACGTGAAGATCAGCTGTGCTTTCTTGTCGGTGTTGGTCGCGTCGAAGTGGGATACGGCGGCGGAGAGCGCGTCGAACTGGGTGCCGTTGAACACTGCCACGCCGCCCTGCGCGCGCGAAGTCGTTAGGCGGGGGGTACTTATGCGCACTGGATGAGCGCTCGACATACCCATACGTCGGTCTGAGGGTGCGAGACCAAGGTGAACTTCGTTACGATGCCCTGCCATTCCGTGGACGAAGATCGGTCAGAGCCTCGGCAGATAGCACGAACCTGCGACGTACGAAATTGTTGGACCCGCCCTGGAAGGGACGCGCCTCGTGAGCGATGTTTGCTTGCGAGATCGCGAAATGTACGGACGCACCCTGAGAGCAAACCACAGGTCCCCCGAAGAGCTGGTGACGGAAGTCACGGTGCCGTTCGGCAGGACGAGCTCGTACGCGGCGACATTGTCACAGGACAGTCCGTACTGGTTCGTCTTCCAGGAATATCCTAGATGGTGTTCGTGTATCAGTCCGAGGCGAAGACGAGGACAAGAAGAGGAGACGCTTACCTCCACCCAACGTGAAGCCCGCAAGGCCCACACCAGACACGCGGCCGCCCACAACGCCGAGGCCGGTCCCGTTCAGGGCCTTGTAGACATCATCCCAGATTAGACCCGGGCCCACATCCACTGTCCCATGCGACGGATTATTCTGCACGTTGGAAAAGCGCGTCATGGCGATGTGGACGCCGGACGTCGACGAAAATCCTTGGTTTCCGGTGTGTCCGCCTCCCTTGACCTGAACAGAAATCATTATGCTATCCAGCACAGCGGACGATTCGCACGCACGGCGAAGGGTGTGCGGGTCTCTCCAAGTATTTGAAGCTAGGCGAGTAGAGTGATTTTGTATGGGCAACGGAAACGGGGTTCTAAGTAGGGGCTCGGTTGACGCACGATGATGCCAACGTCGCGCGCGGTGCCCGGCTCTACCGAGCACGTCGAGTTCTGCGTACTGCCTTCCGAGTAGTGCGCGATGTCTGCAGCATACTGGGTAGAATCTACGCAGATACAGTAGGGTTGCTTAGATCAGCGTCAAGCGGTTAAGCAGTCGATGACGCACCTGGGTAGAAAACAGCGGAGGCAGGCGAGATCGCCTTGGAAATCCGAGCGCAAGTTGTTACGGCACTGTATTGTGGAGAGACGGTCAGATTAGACGCCAACGCCGAGGCGGACGCTATGCAAGAGAGTACAAGGAGGGGTCGCGCGCTTAGCATGTTGCACCTCACCAGACAGGGCGAAGGGGAAATTGGGATCAAAAGACTGGACGGTTCCACAGCTCTTTTATACCGCCAACACTGCCCATACGTACCCAGCTCGCCTGAGAAGAATGCTCAACACGGCGTCAATGTACCTTTTATCCAATATCGTGAGAGAGCGGTCGGCGACAACACCGTCAGCATGCACAAATCGTCCGATCCCGAGCGCTGCAGCGCCGCAGATGAACGCTCGGCGATCTCGGTAGCGTCTACTAGCGCTCCGTCTGTCAGTTTGATGTCCGGAAGCAGGCTTCCCAGCGAGTCGTCCAAACGAGCACCAGTTCAGGTTGAGACGGTGATGATAGTGGCATTGGCACGGTGATTCCCTCAAGAACAAATGAGATTGATTCTAACGCCTTTTTCGGGGTAGGGTAAAAAACGACACTTACCTTGCGGATCTAATCTGCAAGGCACCTTGAAAAGTGTCGAATGAAGAGTTCGAAGTTGAACGTTGAACGTTGAACGTTGAAACGTTACGAAGTTCGAATAGACCATGGAAGCCTCAGGCTTGTGGAGTTACTTCAGCACGTGACTACAGAAACTACCGGTCCGGGATTTTACTCGACTCGGCTTCTCGACCTCCCAGTGAGCCCCCACGACGTCCAGCCCTTGCCATCGACTCATCCTCTGGACCTCTAAATCTTTGCCTCGAACAACAATAAGTTATTCGTGCTCGGAGTCCGGATGGGTCGTGGTTTCTTGCCGACAGGTCCAGAGGAGCCCGCCTGCGATCTCGCCCCTTTTTCCTGAGGTCGCGCTCGTGTTAGACCCCCGTCGACCATCGTCTGGACGCTTTCTGGACGACGCTCTCCGACTCTGCGTGTCAGTATGCTTGGCTCGTGGCTCTGGTATAAAATGGGTCAGGATTCGTCGTCTGTGAACATCGACTCATAGGCTAGAGTCATAATATCCACCCGACCCCAGCTTCAGGGTTTCTGTCGCTCCCCACTCAACCGTCAAAACTTGCCGTTTTATCTTCAATGACGTCGTTCGCGCTTGCTCTTTCTGCCCGCAAACCGGTGAGGAGCTTTCTTCTTGTCGGCGTTGTCGCCACCGTAGCCGCTCATGATCCTCATGATCTTCATCTACGAATTTCAGGCAGTCGCCCTCTTCGCCACGCTTCAAACGTTGCTTTGGATCGGCGTGTGGAAGCAGAATCAAAAGCAACCCAACGTGACGTGCGTTCTTCTTTTCACCCCCTTGTGGTCCGGGCTGACTGAAACAACCTCTACACAGTCGCTCGAAACCGCACTCGCACATCCCGCAAGGCCGGTTCTTTGGATGAGACGAGCATGGCTCGCGCTCGACGCTCAGCCGCTCAGCGCTCAGCGCTCAGTGCTCAGCGCCAAACGCTCAGGCGTCCAATGCTCCATCCCCCACTCTTATCGACCTCCTCTCCGATTTTGTATCGATAAACTACACTGTAATCGTTCCCGTTGTACAATAGATGAACGTCAAACCCCGATTTGGCTCTGCGTATCTCCATGTGGGATAGAGACAAGAATGAGCGTCCGAAGCCCTTTCCTTATGATGCGCCAGAAGTTCTTTGTGGATCCTCATCGATTTATCTCTTCGTTTCCCCTTTCGATCCGCCTCCTAGTATGCGGCCCAGCATAGTCTACATACGTGACTTTCACTCCGATTCCTTGCCATTGCCGATGCATACTTTGAGACTCGCACAGACCGGAGCCACGTTGATTCCCCGCAGCGTCGGTCGTGGCCGTATCAAATTCCGACGGTTTCGCAACCCCGCGCCCGCCGCCACTACCACCGCTTCATCGCACCTTCACCCTCTCCTTAAACCACCCGCCACGCTCCTTCATACCGACGATGCTGGCCATTTAACCCCCCGCAATTCCTCTCCCTCTGCCGCCAGATTTCCTCACCCAATTCCAATAGGAGCGTATCTCACGCTCCACCCCACGCTCGAGAGCTTATCGGATTCCAGGGATAGACCGTCCGTGAGATAACCACCTCACAAGCTCTCCGACTCCTGTACACAACCCCCAACTCGCCCATGGACTCCGAGTCGAAGGTGTTCACCTTGTCGCGCCTGGCGGTGTTGGCGACCGCGACGCTCGTCACCCTCAGCTCCGGCACGAACTACGTGCGTCCATCTCCTTTCGTCAACCTTGCGCATGAGCTGAACGAAGGGGACCCTTAGGTTGTTTCCGGTGAGTCATCCGTGGGTGCGATGCAAGACGTTGGGCTAACGAGGTGGTTCATCAGCGTACGCGCCTCAACTGGGCTCCCGTCTTCACCTCTCACACACTCAGCTCAATATCGTCGCCGTCGCCGGCAATGGTACGCTTCTCCTACGATCTATATCCCGCCGCCTCGCGACTGACCCCGCGCAGTGGGCGTATACACCAGCGGGCCTTTCACGGGCAGGATCATGGACACGCGCGGCCCACGCCCTCTCCTGATCGCGTCCTTCGTATGTCTGCTGTCCGGATACCTCACCATACGCGCGATGTACGATGCGGGGCTGGACGAGGGCGAGGAGAACCTCCGCCGGGGCCATCTCCTCCTGCTCATCTTCGCGAGCTACCTCACCGGCGTCGGCGGCAACTCGGGCATGGCCAGCGCGATGAACTCGACCGCCAAAAGCTTCCCCGACCGTCTCGTGCGTCTCCTTTTCTCCTCTCGACGCACGACGCTGACGGACGCACCCTCCAGCGCGCGATCGTCGTCGGCATCGTCATGTCCGGCTTCGGCCTCTCCGCATTCTTCTTCTCCACGCTCTCCCACCTCCTCTTCCCCGGCAACACCTCCGACTTTCTCCTCGTCCTCGCCCTCGGCACCGCCCTCCCCATGATCCTCGGCTTCTTCTTCGTCCGACCGCTCCCCTTGCCCACCCACCCCCCGTACCGCCGCCTCTCCTTCGACGCCCCCCGCCCCGTCCTCCGCAGCACAAGCCAGACCCGCCTCCTTCTCTCCGACGACGACGACGACGCATCGGACGCCCAGCCACCGCCGCCGACGGACGCCGCCTACACCGAGTTCTCCCGCGCCCCCCGCGCTGCTCCTTCCGGACTCCGTCCAACTCTCCCCGTCGTCCGGCAGAGAGCACGTCCACCGTCGGAGCCGATCCCGCAGCGCCGCCCCGAGCCATCGCGGGGCGGGTGCACTACCAGGGGAAAAGCTGGCCGAGGGACGCGGCGTCGATCTGCACGCCTCGGCGCTGTGGACCTCGCTCGATTTTTGGATCCTGTGCGGGATCAACATGCTCTGTGCGTCCCCTCATCCCCCCACCCTCCGCAATTCGCTGACCGACGGCTCCGGGCGACAGTCAGTGGTACCGGCCTGATGTGTGCGTCCCTTCCCCCTCCTCCCCCTCCTCCCCGCGCCATCCTGACGCGCACCGTGCAGACATCAACAACGTCGGGTCGATCGCCCAGGCGCTCTTCGCGCGGGGCAACCCCGCCTACGACCCGCTCGCCGCCTCGGTGTGGCAGGCCGCCCAAGTCTCCGCCCTCTCCCTGACCAACTTTGCCGGACGGATCCTCATCGGGCTCGCTGCGGACGCGACCAAGGCCCGCGCGCGTCTCCCGCGCTCCTGCTGCCTCGCGCTCGTCGCCGCGCTCTTCGTCCTCGCCCAGGGCGTGCTCCTGCGCACCCAGGACGTCGCCCATCTCTGGGTCGCGAGCGCCGCGCTCGGGCTGGCCTATGGCGGGCTCTTTGGGCTGCTGCCGACGCTGTGCATCGAGCTCTTCGGGCTGGGTGCGTTCTCTTTCTCTGCTGGGTGGCACGGACGGGCGCTGAGGGGTGCTTCCAGCGCATTTCTCGGAGAATTGGGGATACGTCTCGCTCTTCCCCGTCGTCGGCGGCAATCTCTTCTCGCTCGCCTTTGGCCGGAACCTCGATGCGCACTCCCCGCACGCCGACATCGACGCCGCGCCTCCCGCGCCGCTTCCCTCGGCGTCATCGGTACCCTCCCCGCTCGCGCGCGCGCTCCCCGCAGCGCCCGAGCTCACCTGCCTCGACGGCCGCGCGTGCTACGTCCACTCGCTCTACCTCACCCTCGGCGCGTGCCTCCTCGCGTCCGTGCTCGCGCTCTGGCTCGCGCGGCGGGATTGGGTGGACCGCAAGAGTCGGGTGGTGGCGTACGAGGAGGTGCTGTGGGAGGAGGACGGGGAGGACGAGGATGTCAGGCCGTGAAGCTCTCCCGGCGTGCGGGCGGTGGAGGTGGTGAAGAGTAATAGACGCGTTTACTGTACATCTTTGATTTATTGATGTTTGGTCGTAGACATGGGGGGCCATTCGCTGGGTCAGTGGGTCCCTTTGCGATAAGTGAATTCGAAAGGAGTGAACAGTGGGCCTCACCCCCAAATCTATATGATGCACACATATCTTCGATGGCGATACAAGTATGAGTTTCGTACATACTCTAGCGTCTACAATGTCCAGGGACCGCCGTCCAGGAGTCAAGATTCCGACTTCGGAGTCGAAAACAACAAACCGATGCTAGCCGATGCCCCGTGCCAGCCACCGCAAGCCTCGCTTGAGCCTCGCTATGATAAAGCTCCAAGTCGGGGGCATCTGAGAACAAACCCCTACAGACCCCTTTCCGCTTCAAACCTCGTACGCTATCTATCGTGCCAAATATCGCTCAGCTTCAGAGATGTCTACTTCCCAACCCAACATGGATGAATACATGTTCGAGTGCGAGCTCGATGCCAGTGGCAAACGCATTCCAGAGGCAACTTTCTTTGGTTGGAAGCTCACGCAGCGTGCGAAGGATGCCCAACGAGCGGTACGTCTATCGCTTTGTGACTGTGTCATACCAGTGCTTGCCACTGTTTCTGACCTGGCACAGAAATGGCAGAGACTCATGGACAATAGACCGCCGGTAGCCTCGATACCATCCACCTACATCCCCAAGAATGGGAGCAAGCCTCCTCTGCTTTTCTATGGCTTTCCATTCAAGGAGCAATTCATGGTCAACTATGCTAGACGCCACTCGCTCGAGCTGCCACTTGTTGAAGAGGATCGCATTAGCACCGGGACCGACGCGTTGAGATTCGCGGAGCTCGAGGACGAAGACGTAACGATGCGGATGCGGGTAATTGCCGCCTCGCTCGTTGCTTCCCACCTTGGGGATGCCTGTGGAGGTATTAGGTTGGATGTCGCGACCCCACTCACGTTTGAGTGGGACGGTATTCTTGCGCTCTGGTCGAATTATACTGTACTTGATCGTCATCGAGCTATTCAGAGGGGGGGGTATTCTATCGAGCAGGTTATCGCGATCATAGGGAAGGCTATGAACGAGGACGGTCAGGTTACCGAAATCAAGTGGTGGTGGGACTTTGATAATGATGTGGTACGTGCCACATGTACCCCGTCCGCATCGTGACGCTTTCACTGACCGTCACTTTCATGATTTAGAACGTGTTAACCACCCCGAACTGATTCTTGATTCGCCGGTCACGCATGTCCTATTCGATGTAATCGATAAGGCTGTTTGTTCAATGTCTCTCAGACTCTCTATCTATCTCGCTCCGAGTCCGACGTTTCGATTGTTACCAATTGCATGTACGAATTTTTATGTAGTGGGTGTATCTGCATGAGCCCTGCCTTATGAGGTGTCCTTATGGTGCTGAAAGAAATGTGCGGGAGCGCGGTCCGCCTCAGTATCTATCCTCAGTCAAGAAAGGGATGTATTTTGGCGTCGAACACATAAGAGAACAGGGTACCTAGACACTTACTGAGGTGTGTACTCGGACTACCTTCCGACGACCAGACCCACCTGAGGCACTTTGAAAAGAAACGACACTGGATTCACAAAGTCACAAGGGGACGACGCACAATACAAACACAAGTCCACAAGTCCACAGCGAGATGATCCCCGCCCCTGCCCGCGTCATCTCCAAAACAAGCTTCATCAAACAGGAGGAGGGAAAAAATGGCGCCCCCATCACAGGTTGTCAGCTCCAAACGCAGACACTCCTCCGTTCTGGAGGGTGTTGAACACGCTGGACTGCATGAGCGCGTTCTTCCTCTGGTCATCCTCGCTCTCCTCCGGGTGGTCCAAATTCACCTCAGCCATCCTGCCCCGGCGCGGATAGCTTCCCATCCCCGCGCGCACGCCGTTAACCTGCGCCAAGTTCCGCTCCACCGAGTTCTGGACGTCCATCAGGTGCACGAGCTGTCGGGGTCCGGGCGAGTCCTCCACCGCGCGCCGCACGATGTCGAAGGTCTTCCGTATGTAGTCTTCGTGCTGCACGTTATAGTAGGAGTAATGGTTGTACACGGCCGTCGTTGGTCCGTCCTCAGCGTTCGCGTCGGCAGCGGCAGGCCTCTCCGCGAGAGCCTCGGCGAGCTTGCGCTCCATCCTGTCTTTGAGCTCCAGGAGCTCCTTGCCCGGCTTCGACCCGGCGTCCAACTTTCCCTCCGCCAGCAGGCCCTCGAGTGTCTTCGCCAGCTTCGGCACCTGCACCTTTAACGTGTCGAGGTCAAGCGCATCCCTGAACACGGAGGCCTGATCCACAACCCCGCGGAGCGCGTCCGGAAGTCGAGCTTCGCCGTGGCCCAGCTGCGTGCGGATGCCCAGCTCCTTGAGCCCGGAAATGTCCAATGGCGTCTGCCCGACGCCGTTCTCGGTGTGGAGGAGCTCCTTCGGACCGTACTTGATGAGGATGGGAACAGTTGCAACACTTGAGTTCTGCACGGCGACGTGAAGGACGGTCGAACCGGTGGAGTCTTTCATGAGATAGACGGATGGGTCGATGCCGAATTGGACGAGGGCCTTGACAGTGTCCTGGGCGCCGCGTTTCACAGCCAACATCAAGGGCTATGGGCAGTAATTGTTAGCGTGCAATATGGCAGCTCCAAGCAACCGAGGAAACGTACCGTATTATAAGCATCCTTCGACTTCTGTGCCAGGAGCTCGCGGGTCAATTCCTTGGGCAGGACCTTCAGCACATGCTTCAGAGTCGCCGTCTTTTCGGCTGACTGGGTGATACACAGAATATGGTAGATGTTCCATCTGATGTACCAAGTCAGTGCCTGCTCTCGAAAGAAAAACGTCGATCACATACCCACGAATGTCTCGCTCCGAAGGACTGCAGCCTTTGGACAGAAGGAAGTCGATCATTTCTGGGCCACCCGACTCGCCCCATGTCGCCGACAGCACAGCGGAGCCCCATGCCGCCGACAGCAAAGCGTTGAACCCCGAGAATTTCGTCCTGGAATCCGCCGTCAGCTCCGTCGACATTCAGACCCAGAAAGCACAGAGACGACGAACCTTGCATCCATCGCGTCCAACATCAGCTCTGGCCGGTACTCCCACATCTTTCTGACGACGTTCAGCTGGTTGTGCACGACGGCTGCCGTCAAGGGGCTCTCGTCAAGCTGGTTGATATCCCATCCAAGCCACTTCGGCAACGATCCCTGCAAGTTCTCCATCTTCTTGAGCTCCCTCGCTTGAACGTCCATGCCATGCTTCGCGTAGTACTGGAAGGCCTCAAGAACGCGAGGGACAGCGAGATACTCCACAACATTGACCGAGCCCGCGACGGCAGCAGTGCGCAGGAGAGGTGCCGGAATGACGTTCTGGGCAGGGCGCGCGACGCCTACACCCATAAGTGCGAGGTCCTTGCGCTTCTTTCCGCCGACGTTGAGCCCATTGTACACGCGCTCCTTCTTCGCCGTAGTCTTCTTGCCGGTCTTGCCGTCCGTCTCTTCGGTGGATTCCTCCTTCGGCACCTCCTCCTGGCGCGCCAATGTCGCACCTGCGCGCCGGATGACCTCGTCCAGCATGTCCGGTCGATCCTCCGTCACCGTCCACGCCACGCCATCGTTCCTTAACGACGTAGACTCTGCCTCCTTGTAGAGATCCGCAACCCGGAGGAAAGCTTCCATGTCGTTGTCGATGACAGCTTTTTGCAGCGGAGTCGCCTGGAAGTGCTGGGTCTTATCCTCGGTGGGCCATGGCGAAGTCACCTGAAGGAACTTGCTGGCAGGAACATCGCACTTGACGGAAGACCGACGCGCGGCGATGTCGGTGAAGCTGATCGTTTCTTGAGGAGCATCCATATCTACGTCCGAGTCAGCATCGCTGTCGTCGTCATCGGAGTCGTCTATGGGAACAGACAAGATTAACGAGGCACATAAGGACATCGATGACAGCACTTACGGCCGACAAAAGCGTTCACATTGAACGGACCAGCTGTCGTCTCGGGGGACTTGTATTGAGCATAAGCGATCGCGATGATGAGCCTCGCCGTCTCCCAATGCCTGCGATGCAAAGCTACTGCCAGTGGCGTATACCCTGCGGCACCATTAGTTCGAACATGACGGTAACGATGCGAGGAAGGCTTGCCGATAATGGACGATGCGAAAGGACTCGTCGTCTGCACCGTGATCTGGATAGGCTCTTGTCCGTCAACCTCGTCCTTGGGAAGACACAGCTCCTCAATCCGCTCGTCGTTCCCCTGCCAGCATGCCTCGTAGAGGTCGTCGTAGAACACTTTGAGATGGAGCGGGACGGGGCTGGTGCCGCCGATCGCTGTCAAACGCACGTATCCCGCCGAAACCAGCATAGAATCCGACTGGCCGGTGCGTCTAGCCTGGAGTATGCGCCGAAAACGGGCGCTGGCGGCATGCAGCATGGTCGCCTGGGGGTCGGGGATCGGGTCCTGCGGTGCGATCTGTGGCTCGAGTAAACGGGCCCGCATGAACTTCTCGACCTCCTGGTAATATTCCTGGGTCGACATCGCCTTCTTCGGGTCCCCTGGTGGCAGGACACCGGTTGCAGGCTGCTTGCGGTGCCCATTCGGGACGCCCGAACTCCTCAAACGATACGTCAGGGGTTGTAGCACCGAGGACAGATAGGCGCGGTAATCGCTCCATGAGTCGCCAGCAGGTGCTGTCATGACGGGAACAGTCGTGCTGCTGCTAGACATAAATTCAGCGGCAGATTTGACCCAATCCACAAGTTTCTGCTGATTGTTCGGCCGGTTGTAGAAGTACAGGAGGGAATGGCGGGTCTCGACGTCGAACATGGCACCGAGCTCGATGAGGGTGTAGACCACATCGTCGACATTGGCGATGGCGACCTCGACTGGAAGGTAGAGGCGCTGGAGATAGGTCGTGTTTTCACCGTAGTATCGTTGCTTCGATCTAAGTGCAAACGGGTTGGTCAGCGCGTTGCCAATGTGCGACCGGAAGCAGAAACCAACCTCGAATCGTCGGCCCGCGAAACGTCTTCAGCGGTGTATTCCACCTTGGCACCGTACGCGAGGAGGAGTGCGAGCATCGCGTAGTCTTTCTTGGACACCGCCGTGACCAGTGGGTACAGGAGTGTCTGGTAATAGTTCGTCCACGCCGGGACGTCCAACGACGTCTTCGCATTGGGGTCGTGGTTGAGCAACGCCGCCACGAGGCTGGGCTTGCCCGCGGACACGACACGGTGGAAGATGGTGAACTGGTTGTCGTCTGCCATAGACGAGCTAGCGCCCGCCGCGATCAGCTTGGCCGCGATCTCCGCCCCGCGCGCCTCGTCCGGGGTGAACAGCGTCATCGTGAGCGGATGCAGGGGTTTGCCCTGCTTCGCCTTGGTCGGCAGCTTCGGGTCTGCGCCGGCGGCGAGGAGGACGTCCACAAGCTCGAGAGAGCCCGAGAGGATCGCGTAGCCGAGCGGCGTGAAGGCAAAGTCCCAGTCGGGCACCGCAATGTCGAGAATATCTGGCTCCTCCTCGTTGTCCTCCAGAACGTCTGCATCCGTCTGCTGGCCCTTCGGAGACGCAGCTGGGACCTTGGGCTTCACGTAGTCCTTATCGTCCTCGTCCTCGTCCTCATCCTCGTCTTCATCTTCGTCCTCGTTCGATCTCTCCGACTCCCAATCGTCTTCGCTGCTGGGGCGTTCGGGCTCGGTGTCCACCGACATAGCCTCAGCTTCCGCCTTGGCCTTGGCCGCCTCCGCCGCCTTGACCTTGTTCTCCTCGCTTCGCGCGAGCATCTTCTTCACCAGCGCCACGTTCCCCATCTGTGCCGCGAGGTGCAACGACGACCGCCCTCCGACCAGCCGCGGCGTCATGCGCGCACCTGCGTCGATCAGCGCCTCCGCGACCGCCGTTTGGCCACACAGGATCGCGACGTGGAGCGGCGTCCGTCCGACCTGGTCCCGCAGGTTCACGTCCTCGCCGTCCTGGACCATCTGCGCCACGGCCTCTGTGTCGCCGAGCGAGATCGCCGCGAAGAACTTTGCAGTCGCTTGGATGTATGCCTGCTCGCTCCACTCGCCCTCGTCGATCGGGTTGAAACTGCCGGAGAGGCTTTGACGGCCGGGGTCCTCTGCGATGAACCTGGGTAAACGTCAATGCTAGGGACAGCCAGAGCAACTGCGGCAACATACGCAACGCGTCCGCGAACATAGCTCTTGTCTTCTTCGTCCTGCAGTTCATGTTCCTCCTGATTTTCTGGCTCGGGGCATTCCTGGAAGCGATATGAGTGGGAAAGAGATTAACGACAACGGAAAGACATACCCCACAGCAGTCGTCGAGACACTCTTGCATCGTCCCAAAGAACGCCGAGTGTCGATGCAGGCTGCGTCCCTTGTTTTTCGGGTTGAACGGCGCTAGAGACAGGGATCAGCACGCAAACATCCCATCGCTCCGACCGACTCACTGTTCATCCCCAGGTCCGTCTTGTAGATCAGCCTCTCGATGCGTTTCGCGTCCCAGCCGGGTCCGTACGGGATCTGCAAAGACACGACGTCGTAGTCGCTCATCTCGAGGTCGGCAAATCCGACCGTCGCTTTGAGGTCGCCCTTGTACTGCCGCCGCCTACGCGTGTGCTGGAAGACGGTCTGTGCGTTGGTAGGCCGCCCGCGGAGGTCGCCCCGCTTTGCGAGATACTGCGAGCGCACGTTCGCGTTCGCGAGCCTTTCGAGCACAAGCAAACGCGCGAGACCCTGGATGCGCATAATCGTCCGTTCGAAGATCTATGACGTGTATTAGCACACGCATATATACAGGTGAAAGGGGAAGGAACGTACAGTGGGGTCGATGTTGCCGCGCTGGAGGTTCGGGATGTAGATCTCAAAGTCGCGCAGGGAGTATTTGGCCAGGCGGACCTCGTACGAGGGCGACCGGCGCGTCACATCTACGGTGTTGGCCTGACGCATCATGGCCACGATCGCGCGCGGGTTGGCCCACACGCGATTGCCATCGTACGCACAGCAGGGGGCGTCGACGTCGAAGCCGGCCAAGATCTCGGCCGGGGAGCTGTACAAGCGCAGGACGATTTGCACGCAGCGGTAGGGGTATTGCGCTGCAGCATGATGTCGTGAGTATATGGGCAGAAGACAGAGGGCTGGACAGAACAAAGGAGGCGGGGAAAAGAAGGGGCTTACAGTGGATAGACACTGTGTGTTTCGTGCGCACGCAGGTGACGTCCCACGGGACCGAGTCGCGGACAGCCTCGTATATGGCGTTGATCTTGACTTCAGCCTGCCCAACGAGAAAAAAGATCAGACCGTGACGCGACCTAAGAAATCCTGCATAGACATACCTGCTCCGGGGTCATTCCGTGCAAGAACAGATCCACGTCGGACGAGGGATAGGCGGTATCGTGGTACCATTTCCGCATCGCGCGCTTGCTCGTCTTGGCCGACTCGGGCAGCGGCGCGAGACACGCCTGCACCGATCCTCCCGCGGCGACGACGCCGGTCCAATCCTCGAGCTGGGACAACGATCCCTCGGTGAAGATAGCCCAATTCTTCTTGAACGCGTCGAGATCGTCCGCCATCGCAGGTTCGCCCTCCTTGCGTCGGCGTTCGGCGGGCAGTGGCATGACGTGCTTGGCCTGCAGGTCGACGTTGTCCTTCACGACGCGAGCGCGGGTGGTGCGAACGCTGCTGGGAGCAGCAAAGACGTCGACGAGGCCGACATGAATGTCCTTGAGGCGCGTGTTGGCCTTGTCGGTGGCGAAGAGCTTGCGAAGCGCGGCCTCGTCGTCGAGCGAGGGTTGTAGGACGTCGTCGAGAGAGACGGGGCCTTTAGGAAGGGTGGAGAGACGAGATAAAAACGCGGCGGCCTCTGAGTTCTGATACATGGCGGGGGATGAGAGTGAGGAACCGGGTGGGGGTAACGCGCCGTTTTAAACAGAAAACGGGCAGGGCCAGGTTCGGTTGCGCACCGGCCGCGACAGTAGATAGGGAGGGCATCGTGTATGTGGTGAGTGACTCGCTTGGGAAGTTCAATATGGGACTCGGGAGCGACTTGGTGGAAATCAAGTCGCGTGGCGCGTGCGTCGCCACGCCCCCCGACGCCTTCCTTTTTGGGACTGCGGGCGCTCAGCTAGGCTCAGCTTTTCTCAAGGTCGTTCCAGTCGTGACTCGACTTTATCTCTATCTATGATCTATCTGTCATTCGATACACCCACGAGGGAGCCACAAGGATCATGCCGTACATTACGCCCATGTAGATGTGCGTCTGTGTGACTACTTCATATGTATACCACCGAAGAGAAACGGGCCGCCTCATTGCACCGCTGAGCCTTTTTCGACGTTAATCACAGAGTCAATCGATGGCTCAAAGGGTATAATACAAGACTGCAGACGATCGCGAGGACAGCTTTTCTTGATGATCAAAAGGACGCCTCCTGACGCCTCTGAGTCTGACCGAGCCTTAATCTTGCATGAACTCGGAGGGTAACTGTAGACTTCGTTCACATAGGTCGTCTACGACAACAGCATGCCCACAAACAATCTGGTCCGTCGTATTCCACAGTCTAAAGTTGTGGGTGGTACAATTACTCGCGAATGTATAATGATCAAGTAGAGAGGAGCGGGGGATGACGACCGACACTAATAAGGATGCTAGAAGTACAATCGAACACGAGGAGGAAGGATGGAGAGGTGGCCAGGAGAAGAAGGGAATATGTGACGTCGTACGCGTACAAACAACAGTGAGTGCACAGGGACGCCTGGGTGATTTTAATCATAAAAAAAGAAAGATGAAAAGGCTCTCCTCAGCGCGCGTAGGGATGATATCCATGTTGACCCCGCCCCGCCCTCTGCGGTCCCAAACCTTGGCCCGCCGCCGCCCTAGGCCCTCTGGGCACATTCGGGCCCATCCCGCCTGCACCAGCGCCAGGCCCCGCACCAGCGCCCATCATCCCGCCGCCCCGCCCCCTCGGGTCACCAGACATACCGCCCATCCCCCTGCCCATCCCCACCCCCATCCCCATCCCCATCCCCGCACCGGCACCGCCCATCATGCCCGCCCCCGCGCCCATCATCCCGCCCATCATTGGGTTCATCCCGCCACCCATCATCGGATTGACGGCCCCGATCTGGAACATGCGCGTGTACAGGTTCGCAAGTGCCTGTGGGTCGAATGTCGTTCCCACTGACGCCGCGCCGGGCTGGGGCGTGACGGAGGCCTGGTTGAACCCTTGGTTGGTGAACACGGCCGCGTTCCCACCAGTGAATCCAGCTCCAGCCCCGCCGGTAAACCCACCGCGCACACCGCCACCGCCACCGCCACCGCCGCGGCCGACAGCGCCGTACACACTGGCACCACCGTCCTGTTCACGCTGTGCCCGGGGCTGGGCGAGCTTCACATCGATCTAGAGCAGATAAAAATACATGAGCAACGCAGTACAAGCGAGCGTAGCGAGCATACCATCTTCCCGTCGATCTCCAGCTGCCCAAACCCGAGGAAGGGCGTGACGTCCGTGTCCTCGAACGAGATGAACCCGAAACCCTTGCTCCTGCCCGTCTCCCGATCCAGCATGACCGTCGAGTCGACAACCTTGCCGAACTGAGAGAAGAACTCGCGCATCGACTCCGACGTGACGCTACCCGCGAGGCCTCCAATAAACAGCTTGGTCGCACGTTGGTGCTCCTGTCTCGGGATCGCTCGTTTGGGGTCGATCTGTGAACGTAGGTGAAGTACCCGTAGCTGCACGATCACGAGGCGACTTACGATTTTGCCGTCCAGAAAGTGTTCTCTCACCATCACCGCGTTGACGGAAGCCGGATCCTCGAACGTGAGGAAAGCGAAGCAACGAGAGCGGCCTCCCGCGTCGCGCATGATTGTGCAGGCGTCGACCTTGCCGAACTGGGTGAAGTACTTTCGAAGAGCCTCTACCAAACGACAAAAGATACTTTTAGTACAACACGACCGTACATGAAGCCAACTAAATACGAGCTACCGTCGGATGTATCCCAATTGAGGCCGCCGACGAACATCTTGCTGCACGAGGTTGACGGCGGTAGTGTATCCAAAATGCGGCGAGGCGGGCGAACAAGATCACGAACATGCGGGAGAAGCAGAAATCGTTATTAGCACCGGTGGCCTAAGACATGGAGCGGAGGTCACATCGAAAGACGAAGGAGATAGGACGACTGTACGGGTCTGTGCTAGCCTAGCCTAGGGAGCATACGCTAGAGCGACGGTAGAGCTAGTCGTAGCCTAGGAGCCTTTTCCAGGCGTAGCTAGCGACAGGTGCTAGCAACTACGTCTTCGGGCACCCGCGACGGTGCCCTACACCCACACTCATCAACCTCACACCACCCCGCCGCCCACGTTCTGCTCTCGTCAGCGCCAAGAAGACAAACAAAGGGCTCACCCTTCATCCTTCATCTCTGACGGCCGTATCGACCGTTCTTGGACGGCCATTTGCTGATATGTCCCGCCGTAAGCCCCGCCAGATGGATCAGAGTACTCGTCTTCGGTGGCCTCAGAATAAGTGGGAATTTGCTGGGTGACAGGGGCGATGTGCGAGGTGTCAACTTGATATGGGTCATTGGACGTCGAGGGTACCGGAGCAGGGACCACAGGAGCCTGAGGTGAAGGGGATTTCGCGACATTGGCAGTCGTTTGGATATCGCGGGATTCCGGAGGGGCTTGAGGAGCTTGAGGAGCTGGCGGGCTGACCACTGCGGGCGCCGGTTCCTGAACTTCTTCGTCGGCTGGTGCTTTCCCAATGTCACCGTTAGGTTCTTCAGAGCTGTAGAGATCTGTTGGCGCGAGTGAGTGAACGGTTACCAAAAGAGCAAGGAAACATACCTCCGTAAAGATCAGAGTCGAGGTCGTTGGACATGACGGGCTGGCGGCAGGGGGAGGGGGATGGAGGGGGATGTTGTGGTCGAAGTGCAAAAGGCGCGCTTTTCTTCTCGTCAGCGCCAACTCGGCCAGGGCCCGTTCCGTAATATTCCCACGATTACAATGGCCAAGCGCCTTGTTAACCTTCGTTACCAAACTTGCTCTTACTTACATACAAAAACCCAAGGCAGCGCGCGCTTGAAGCGCTGAATCTTCAGCGCTTCAGCATCAGTTCATCTTCGAAGTTCGCCGCGCCAGTTCAAATATATCGATCTTTGTATACCTCCTATTATGTAAATCAACGAAACACGGGGATACCAGTTGGCTTTGAGTTGGCTCACAATCGCGGATCACTTGAAGCTCCTGCAGTTGAGCGCTGAGCCCCAGTGGGAAGTCCGTCTCACGAGATCTACTCAGAGATACCCAAATGTCATGAAATCAATTGAATTAGCGCAAACCGGGTCCAAGCCTCGGTTGCCATCAAAATCTCGACAAGATTTGTCGCGCCCCGCTCATTTGCATCGCGGATCCGCTCGTCGTGAAGTTATTCTCACGCCCTCGTCGACTCGAGAGTCCCGACGTCCCCTCATCGCACGCTCTCGTCGTCGACCCATTCAAGTCACGTGCCCTTTCCCGCGGACTTTGAACCTGCTGAAAATCTTCGAGGCGACGCGTGTCTCTTTTCCTTCCCTCTACCTTCCCTCTACGCACTCGGTTTTCCTTCCGCCTCCTGTTCATTCAAGTCGCCTATGCTGTCTTTTACTGATGGCAATCGGGATCTACAGTCCACTGCTAACTATTGGCTATACCTTGTGTCTGGATGCTGGGCACTGGATTGCTCTCGACGGCTCGATCGGTCTGACTCGACTTGCATTGGATTGTGGACCGGCGCCAGTATCCTCAAGTGTTTCGTAGTTATTTTTGATCAGGTGTGTCACCTACTTATACACTGGCACGAGCCGGCGCCGCGCCGGCACACGCGTGTCACCTACTTATACACAGTCTCGTCTTCCTTGCTGACACAACATCCTTCTTCATCCAGTTATCCCTTCTCCTTCACGGCACATCCAATTGTGCATTCCGCTTTCAAGCTCTCACAAAACCGGACTTCCTCCCCCGACATTTTCGGCAACTCAGATCGGTGCGCGTATCTTCTTCTTCGGTGTATTCTTATGTCTGAATGTGATTCCACAGCTTGTTCTTCACCTGTCCGTACGCCGTGTACATTGTTGTGGTAGCTTATAAGACTGTTGTGTATCTAGTAGTGTCCGAATACAATGCAGTTTCAATGTCATCTGATTGGCTGCTACAATGTGAGAAGGAGAATATGAGGGTAGATATGAACAGCTCTGCAGCTATTTGGTGTGAACGGAAGTGACACAGCAAACAACGGCGAGTTGGTCCCTTCGGGAATAGCCGGGGAATAGTGCCCCGGGAATACAAATTTTTTTTAGGGTCTATTCCCGCCAGGAGCGGGTAGATTAGTCCCAGACTATGCCGAGACTGGACCGGATGGGTCACTTTATCCGACTCCGACCGGGTAGAGGTCAAAGAGCCCTTACAAAGGCCTGGCGGGAAAAGGATATGTATTCCCAAGGGTAGTAAAAAAAACTATTTCTTTTACTTTCCCATCCGAAAGCGGCATCCTTTTACCATGACGATTGCCCATACCGGTACTGATCCGACCAAAAAAAAACTTTTCCCATCTGCATCAGACTCCTGAGAGATCCTATCACCATCCAATCAGCTCACTCTCCCTGTTTAGCTAATAAGTAGATGTGTTGCAATTTACTATTAGCTAACTCAAAGCTAACTGCTCACCACCGCATTTTGTATATTTCTTACCAATCAACCCACTAGCTCTGATTTAGCTGCCTAAGAATATGCTAGCTAATCACGGAAAGTCTGTAGATATGTGGATAGCTAGTATTTAGCTAAGGGTTGAGAGATTCTGTTTGTTGCCCGCCCGACTCCCAGATTATGTAAGCCGTAAGCTTGTTATTGGCTTGTTAGCTAAATCCCACTGCTTTGTCAATCCCGCTTAGCTAAACTCTTCCAGACAGAAAACAAGACGGGAAAAGTTTTTTTTAGTCGGATCAGGACCGGTATGGGCGATCGTCATGGTAAAAGAATGCCGCTTTCGTATGGGAAAATGGAAGAAATAGTTTTTTTTACCATTCTCGGAAACATGTATCCTTTTCCCGGCAGGCCTTTGTAAGGGCTCTTTGACCTCTACCCGGTCGGAGCAGGATACAGTGACCCGTCCGGTCCAGTCTCGGCATAGTCTGGGATCGATTTACCTATTCCTGGTGGGAATAGACCCTAAAAACCTTTTGTATTCCCGGGGCACTATTCCCCGGCTATTCCCGAAGGGACCAACTCGCCGTTGTTTGCTGTGTGATATCAGACGATACAAGGCACAGTTTTGACGTCGATCGAGCTTGGACAATTGAACTAGATAGATTTCAAGATACAAAATGCCATATTTACTCACTTATCTCCTCAAATCTCTTCAGTGTGAATTCAAGATTTTTCAATGGATTCAGACACATTTGAGTAGATCTCGTGAGACGGACTTCCCACTGGGAGCGCTGAGCGCTGAGTGCGCGCCAAATAACTCCCATCAATTCCACCGCCTCCAGGCAATCGTAGGCGTCGCATCGACAAATAACTCGTGTATCCTCGGAGCGCTCAAGCGAGCTCACGTCGGCGCCTCGACTCGCTGACTGACTCTGTCAATGAGTACTGGGCGCCAAGTTCCTGTAACAATTCAGCGAAGGACGCCGATCTCGAAGCATTCAAGCGCTCAGAAGTACTGCCACCAGCTATCCCCGTGATCTTCAAAGTTGCAGAGCGAGCCAGCCAACAGTATCCGTTCCAACCTAGGGGGGATAGTATTACATGTTCGACTCGCGAAACGAATGCCGTATACTACACGATGATGTCCTGCCGAACTTCGCAGTATCTAACCGAGCGAGATATGGGTGCCAAATATCCCAGCCAATGTCCCAAGAAAAAGTCCGGAGGAAAGAGGATACGAGACAACGATGTCCATGAGTGAATGAGACTATAAGACGAAAGCGAAAGCGAGTGACTTGATATACGACAAAACGAAGGAGTGTGAATTATGAACCGATGAAGTTATTATAAGAGGGGCAGAGGCTTTGCCAGGCGTCTGTGGTACAAAGGCACAAACCGTTGTAAAAAGTCAGAGCAGATGGAAGCGCGGGAGAATGGAACGCACCACTGGGGGACTCTGAGACCTCGGTAGGGGCCTCTGCGAAGACGACCGCAAGGCCTCTACAAGCGTGTTCCATGTCAGTCACACTCATCCCACAACGGTGAGATATATACTCACGCGATGAGATGCCAGTCGATGTGGCAGTGGAGGAACCAGGGGCCGGGGTTGTCGGTGGTGAAGCGGAATGTCACCTGGTCACCAGTGGCGCCCGTGCTGACGACGTCACGTTTGATAGGGTTGTCCCAGTTGTACGTCGAGTTACCCGCGCTGCGAACGACCCAAAAGTTGTGCCCGTGCAAGTGGAAGCTAAAACCCAAGAATGAGCGGGGAAGTGATGTTGAAGATCAAAGAGGCTTACGGGTGTGGAGCACCGGCAACACCACCGGGGACGGTGACTTCGACGACCTTGTTTTTCTCGAGCGTGTATACACTACCATTGGGGAGGAGATTTGTGGCTGAAGTAGAACCGCTGAGGATCTGGAGGAGGACAGGGACAGAGGGGGGAGCGAACGAGGCATTGTTCACAAGGTAGGATCCAGCGGACTGGAGGGAAATGCAGCGTCAAAACCCGTAGGCGCACAAGGCCAGAACGGACGTACGAAAGCAAGGTTGAGAGTCAGGTTGATGTCAGCGCCACCGGCGGCGTGGGTTCCAGGCTGAAAATAATCGTGAGGACGATTCCACAATGACATCTTAACATCTAACTTACCACAGGAGACGCCACGAGGGGCTAAAAAAAACGACGCCGTCAGAAGAAAGGGTCAATCGGACATCCATAACTGACTCACGTGAAGGTCTGTCTCCACCATGGGCGAAGAACTGGTCATTGAAGTGGTGGGGTCCGTCTGAGCCGCACCGACGTAGCGGAGGATGGCCGAGTTCATTCCACCATCGAACGACGACTGGAGGGGAGCGTTTGGGAGCGCACGGATCCAGTAGTTGTCAGCAGTCTGATCGGCAGAAAGCTGAAAGCCAAAGTGAGCCGAGACTCACACTGCCATAAATGCAAATGCTTACCACGACAGAGTACCGCTGGCCGGCGAATATTTGGAGGGAGTCCACGACAAGAGGTTGGGCGTTGACACCATCGACCTCGATGATGGTGAGGTTATGACCATCAATTGAGAACGTGAAGTTCGGGTCGCACGACAGTGATACGAGACGGAAGCGGTAGCTGGTACAGTCATTGAGCTCGAGATCAGAATAAACAACAAGTAGATACCGACCGTTTTCCAGCCGTGACACTAATCACTGTAAGGTTGGTGGTTGGGCCACCACTGTAACGACCCAAGCCATTGATCAGTGTAGCGTTGGGATTGGCGACGGCGGGAGCGTCGGGGCTGAGGTAGTGGTACCAATCAGCGAGTGTGATGACGGTCGTGGCTATACGAGAATCGTCAGCTATGGATATTGAAGAGGATACCGAAGACACTCACCATCATCGACATCGTAAAGCCCTGCATGCGGGTCGTTGGGGTCGTACAAGACGAGAGGACCACGGAGACCATCGCAGTATTGGGCCGCCTGGTGAGAATGGTACCTAGCCGATGATTAGCAACTGCGCGAGACGACGCGAAACCGAAAGTTTACCAGTAGGTTCCAGTTTGGCCGGGGACGGAGAAGTCGTAGGTGAAGGAGTTGCCAGGTATGATAGGACACTGGTTGACCATGGATGCACCGTCCATCTCGTTGGTGCCATTCTGGAAGAGACCGTGCCAGTGCTACGCCAAGCTTAGAGAAGACTCGACACAATAGACATCAGTGTAACTCACGATAGAGGTCACGACGGGCATGCCGGTATCTGTCAAGGAATCCGTGACGTTGAGCTGGAATCGATCGCCCACGTTCCCAGAAATGAGAGGACCCGGGAAGACGCCGTTCACGAGGACGGTGCTAAAGAGCGGTCAGAAGTGGTCGAACCGTGCGATCATTGCGACTCACGAGCGCTCAAATCCGTCGGGAGACAAATCCACGTTGGAGATGACGAGGTTCTGGGTCACAGTGGCAGCATACACCTTGACTGCAAGAGAGGCGAGGAGCACAGAGAACGACTGGGTGAGACGCATGTTGGCAGAGACGAAACTGAAAGTGAATGTGGGGGTAGCTCAATGAGTTCACTGGCTGCTGAGGACGAAGACTCTGAGGCCCGAGTCCTTTATATGCCCGCGGCCAGATCTTCAAAGGTCAAGAAGGCCATCTTTGAGAAGCATCTTGGTCTTCCGAACAATATTTTCAGTGGACTCTATCACGCAACCAGCGCCAAAACCGCTCACCTTCGTTGTACCAGGCACCTGTCCTCCGACCGTCGCCCCGCTCTCACGCTTACGACGCTCCAGGTCCGCAGATCAAGCAGACGTAGTGCGAATTCGGCGCGGTCTGGGAAACAGAGAATCCGCCACATGGCTGTAGTCGAAGGTGGTATAGGTGCAGAACTACAACGATAATTCATGTTTGCTTGGTCGCCAATGGTAAAGAAGTAACAGTACGAACATTTCCCCCAAGCAATCCGAAGGTGTCAATGCATACCGATCGGCGGCATATCGAAAACGCAGCTACTAAGCGAGCCAGCGCTGAAGCTGAAGCGTGGAACTTGAGTACTGAGTCTGTGATCAAAGGTTAGCGATTAGTACTTACGGTCGAGACATCGGTTGGAGAGAAAACTCACCGAAACGGAAGTCGATGGAGCATTGATCATGCTGTAAGTACACACAAACGCTGCCTTCACAAGTTCGCTGGCAGGTACGAGAGGAAGACGGCAGGCAAACTGAGCCCGTGTTGAGGAAACTCAAGCTCAGAGTCGGAGACCAAGATCGACAATCACTTGCCCCTTCATATTATGTAAGGGATAACACGCCCCCAAAATTCCCCAAACATGCTTCCACCGACTGAAGCTTTTTGCTACTTCAATAACGTACTAACTTTCCACTCAAAGCCACTCCCACCAGCCTCTATTTACTGATGGAAGAGTGCTTACTCCAAATGCTTCTCGTGAAAGCTTTGTCCACCTCGTCCCTCGATGTCTCAAAACGTCGGGCCCGGGGCCGGGCCTTCTGTGCCGCGGCTTTCACGCTTCTTCCGTTTCCGTTTCTGCTCTGGATTTTTGCTCGTGGCTTCTCTCGGTACATAGAAGTACTACAACCGTCAACTCCGCTTTCTTCAGGGAGAGGTACCACGACGGCTTGGGATTTCCGATGCCGATCTGGTCATGGGTTGAACGTTGAACCCTGTCCTAGGGAAACCACTGGCAGGAATTCGCTCGAGTTGAGTCTAAAAGTTTCTCAACGCGCTTTACATACAATAACAAGGGCCACAGCCGCCAAACTATGGTCTCTAATAGGGAAATCCTTACCATATAATATATCTGCATGTGCTCAGTGCTGCTGCAGCCTGCTCCCGCGATGACCGTACACCTCCCGTTCATCGGTGTGCGACGTGCGTTCTCCTTCGTTTTATCTCCTGAACGACTTCGAGAATGGACCCGGATTTGCCCTTGGAAGTTGCGCGTATGGACGATACCACGACTCACCTCTTCTTGTCGACACTTTAAATGTTCCTCGATGCGACTGTCGGTCTCAGGATGCGGAGATCAGCCAAAGCTCGCTACGCACAAGCTTCCTTCCCGCTCGGGAGACACTGGAGAGAAACTCGAAATCAGAGAGACCACCGGTCTTTCACCAGCACCCGATATGTAGGGCGAGCAAGGCGCAGCGATATCTCCTGAGCCATTACCAGTCTCAGATCGTGACAAAAGAACGCGCGTCCAGATATTTTTTTGGGGGGGGACCGTGGGGTAGTAGGACCCTACGGATCGTCGCAGGATCAATAGATGTCGATGTTTGCTGCGTGGAAAATGTCAATGTTGGAGAAATCGAAGCAGGACCCATTCCTGACGTTGTCCTTGTTATCCTGGGAAAAGGTACATGGCACACAGGGGTGAAGGATTGGTTCTGGCTCGGATAGATACAAGATAGAGACCTCAGACGAACAACCGTCCGTGAAACGGCTGCGCATCCCAGGCTCGCGAAATATGGACTGGAGGGTCTGTCAGTTGCTCTAGCAGCCTCGGTGTTCCTATCAGTTTCACAGAACACGGAATATCTGACCGCCATTCGAACGAATCCCACGGGGGCCGAGGCGCCGATCACCGGCTGGGTGAACGAGTAGGAGAGTGGGTCAACTTGAAGAGGACGGATACCGGAAAAAAGAGCGGCGAGCTCTGGATACGGCCTTGGAATAGCGACGAAACCCAGTCAGATACTTAGTCAGGAGCGCTTCAGCCGTTATTATAGAATAAGTAAGATAAGTTCACAACAGCAAAAATGAGCGGGGAGCAGAATTATGTTGAGCCGTAACAACGCGAGAGCGGCTGGTAGAGTGGGCTTCGACATCGATGTAGGGCTAACCAGAGCGCGACGAGAGGTAGAACGGAAGGATAAGGATCCTACATCTTCTGCGTGTACTTGGTATACGACGGACAAAGCTGTTCCCAGGATTCTGGAACGAAAATCGTACAATCGTGAGTCTGCGGATCGAGGAGGTAAGGATATTCCAGACAACTGACCAGGCGTCGGAATCTCATTCGCAATGTCGGGATCCTCGATGGCTAAAACCGCAGCAAAGCCCGTGGCAAGATGCCAGTCTACCGCCGGACATATATTTCAGAATGTCTTGTTCGAGTAGCAAAACTTTGAAAGCGTACCAATGTGACAATGGATGAACCACGGCCCGGGATTATCCGCCATAAATCGGATAGTGACCAGGTCATTCCCATCGCCGATATCCACGGTGTCGCGGTAAACAGGGTCGACCCAGTTGTACGTGCTATTTCCAGCACTGCGGACGACGTAGAAGGATTGACCGTGCAGATGCATGGGGTGCGGGCCGCCGACAACACCACCGGGCATAGTAATCTCGACGGACTGGTTTCGCTTTACGCCGTATATGCTTCCCGAAGGGAGGAGATCTTGGGCGCGCTTCGCGCCGCTCAGAGCTTGTAGGAGCACCGGAACGTCGGGGGACGTGAACGACACATTATTTACGAGGAATTTTAGCGTCTTATAATCCTGCACGCCCAGCCCGAGGTCAGTCAAGTTCATGAGAGTTGACGGAGCCTTACAAAGGTAGTATCAAGCGCGATATTGACGTCGGCGCCACCTGGGTAAGGTTTCCCGGGCTGAAGGAAAGCATATAAGCATCGCTCCTGCCATTCCTATAGGCGTCGGAAACGAATGCGTACCAGAACAACCTTCTCAAGGGGCTACGATGGCGACATAAGCAATAATAAAATCAGGTAGATGATAGACATCGAGGCGTACATGCAAGTTGGTTTCGAGCAAAGGGAGTTGGCCTCCAGACTTCTGAGTTTGCGGATCGGCGAAAAGGTCGGCTCCGGCGTAACGGAGCACGCCAGCATTGCGACCTCCTTCGTAAGACGCGTTCTTGACATTGGGCAAAGCGCGAACCCCTATTGAAGTAGTAGGGTAAACATCAGACGAAGTTCAGAGGACAATCCTAGAACAAGACGAACAGTAATTGTCGACAGGTTGATCCGCGTTGAGCTGTGAAGAAGTGCGTTAGGGAGACGCATTAGATAGGAATAGAAGACGGGTTGCATACAACCACTGAGTAGCGCTGGCCTATCGGTAAGGAGGACGTCAACGTTCAACTATAAGCATGGCAGCTAGAAGCGTAAGTAATGAACGCCTTACCGGCAAGGATCTGCATTTCGTCGACGACTACGGGCTGCACGTTACTTCCGTCGGCCTCGATGACGGTCAGCTGGTGCCGGTCGACGGAGAACAAGAAATTCGGATCGCAAGACATAGCAATCACCCGAAAACGGTATCTGGTAGAACGAACATCGACTGAATACGCGAGAAAAAGATATACAAAACGCGTACCGCTGGCCATGTACGACGTTGATAACGGCCAGCGACGTATTTGCTGTAGTCCCGGGGTCTCTTCCGAGGCCGTTGATGAGCGTCGTGTTGAACGCAGGGATCCGCGGAGCCTCTGACGACATGTAGTGGTACCTAAAATACGAACACTAGTTGGCACAAGTATATGAGCAAGTATATCTGAATTTTGTACCAATCCGCGAGGGTGATCACGGTGGACTCTACAATGAATATTCTATATCAGCACCCCATAGTCGATCAAACGCGGATGTATGGCGACTCACCATCGTCGACGTCGTACAAGTCAGCGTGAGGGTCGTTGGGGTCATACACGATCATAGCTCCTCTCAGGCCATCGCAGTACTGGGCGCCTAGGTGACTATGGTACCAGAATGTTCCTAAGAAAAGGTAATAAGACGATCAAACCGTCAAAAGGCGCAGACTGCCTGCAACACTTTACCTGCTTGGTCGGACACATTGAAATTGTACTCGAAGGAGCCGCCGGGGACGATGGGGCACTGGCTCATCATCGCGGTCCCATCCATGGAGACTGACTGCTTCTGATCAATGCCGTGCCAATGCTAGCCATTCTCTCAGCATCAGAGTCGGGAACAAAAACGAGCCGGAACAAAGAGAACCAACTCACGATGGAAGTCGTGACGTCCATCCCCTTCTGCCCGAGCTCGTCTATAACGTTGATTTTAAAGTTGTCGCCCTGCGTGATTGCCATAAAGTCCGTCGACGTGTCAACGATCGTCCCCATTCAGAATGCCGCTCGGATGCCTACCTTATTCCCCCTGATCATCGGTCCCGGAAACGTCCCGCCTGCCAGCACAGTCCTATGTAGCAAACCGTCTAGTCATCAGGGACTCCGGCCAAGGTTTACAGGCAAGCAGCACCCACGGCCTCAAGAACCCATCCGGCGCGATATCCAGATTCACTATGGGCAGGTCTGCGACGGGGCCGATTGCGGCCATCACTCCCCCGACCATCGTGGCTGCAACGTACGCCTTCGTGGCAGAAGGAGCGCGCATGGGTCTGAGAAATGGTCCCAGAATGGTAGAGACGAGGGAACACGAGGATATCAAAGAAGGGCGGCTGGTGAGGGAGAATATTAGAGAAAGAGAGCTGATAGTACTCGACACTAGGAGGGTACCGTGAGCTGATTTTCACCACTCTTTACACCTCTTTGGGCGGTGAATTCCACCGCTCGAAGTACTCGTTTTCAGTACCATGGAATGAATTTCAGTCCTGCACGGGGTGATTTTCGTGATGTGAAAATCACCGGAAAAAAGTACCATTTCACCGCTTTTTTGTCACGAATTCTCACTTTCTCGTAACGCCGACGCGTGAATATCAGCATGAAAAACAGTGAAAAGCAACACCCCATGGTGATATACAGCAGCTTTCATCCTCAAAACCCTTGGCAGGATCCAGCACTTTACGCGTTCATAAACAGACACATGGCATTATGAGCTCATAATCACACTACAATATACACTATATACAAATCTATGCACACCGCTGGTGGTACCCAACGAGACCCTCTCGCGTAACCACGTCTCCTCTTCGTGACGTCCACCCGCACGCCCCGGGCCCAAATGCGAATGGCTGGAATGGCTGTCGGAGTGTAAGCAGCAGCATCGAAGCGATGCGCGCGTGGGGCGTGGCCTGTCCAAACATTTAATATCGCTCCGTGGCAAGGGAGAGAAGGCGGAATACTCACCCCCATCTGATACCCTAACATCCCCCGCTTTGTGTCCATCAATGACAGTCCCCGGCCGTGCTCTATGTAAACAAAAGTCAGCAGCCGAAGAGACTGTCGCCATCACCGAAGAGAAATGAGACGGTGCGAGAGCACCGGCAACGGCGGTGAAGAGCCGCTGTCACCGATGCACAATGCGTAAGAGGCCATATGGCCTGGGTTTGTGATGTTGAATGAACCGTGAACGAGCCGCTTCATGCTACAAAGCATGCGCGGGACGAGCCGGAGGAGGATAGAAGGAAAAAAATAGATCAATACGAAGACGTACCGTTGCAAAGAGTTGCCCAGACTTAGGGTACACTTTATGTGTCCTTACGAGAACATGGAAGGGGAGGGTGGAGAGGGAGAGTGCACGACGACTGAACCCGTCGCCGAGTCGCCATGGTCGTTGAGGAAGAAGCTGAAGCGCTGAAGTCGAACCATGCGCGTGAGCTGGCGACATCACGGATACGTGACTGACCATCACTGGTCCGTGACGATTGTTACGAGTTCGTGACCAAGGAACCGCTGATGGAAATCACCATGTAAAGCGGTTGTCACGCTTGTCTGAAAAACAGCCCCAAATCACCACCTGTCGAAATCACCCCAAAAATCACCTTAATTCGGAAATTCACCACATCAAACGGTGGGAAACAGTCGGACATGTCCTTATAGTGCGAGCTCAAGGATCCCTCAGCGACACCACTCGCTTATAACAGGTAGGAAAGGAACACCAAGTACATGGGCGGCACCACTTGATGTAGTACGTTGATACTTGTTGATGCCAACGGACACTCGGACGGTGTCCAAGACGCGTCTCGCCGTGCCGCGACTTCAGCATCGTCGCCGCCGCGGACCATATCGAACCATCACAGGAGGCTTCGAAGAGGCTTGGCGCGCGCGCACCGTACGACTCTGTCTTGAACGCAATATCGGATCGTAGATATGCGAAACGAACGACTGATGCTGGAGGTCTGGAGCTAGTGGACGAAGGAGGGCGGGGCGGTCCAGCCAGGCTCACCGTTACAGCGCACGGCGGCCTCCGTAGGTACAAACATGAATGTGTGACATTACGACGGGGTGTATCGTTGCTCTACGATGGGATACATGGTATGCGGGAATTACATCAACGGGAGTGGGGAAGAGAAAAACACAGAGAGACGGTCCATGCAAGGGAGGGAGGGAGGAGTGGGGGAAAGATGAAGTAGGAAAGAAGAATGGGGGTAGGATATACGATATTATTTTACTGCCGGAATCCATATGAAATGCTACTACTTACTTGCTGCTGATGAGAGTGACACGGTGAGTCCAAGAACAGAACACGACAGACGAGCAGCCAACACCCCTCGGCTCGCTCTTACAACCAAAGTCCAACGAACAAAAAAAACCGGAAGGAGAACTGCGAGCACGGGCGATCAGAGGACCATCTGCTCGACATAGAACGCGCGAATGCTCGCAAGCAACGCCTTCTCCTGGCGCACCCATGTCCCCTGAACATCCGCAACGACCGCCGCCCGCGCGTCGTGCTGGATCGACTTCGCCGTCAGCCTGAACGCGGCCGAGATAGGCCTATGGTCCGACACGTTCGCCTCGTACCGCCGATAATCCAGTTGCTCGACGCGCGACGGCACGCGCGAGCGCCACAGGACGCGATCGCACCACGCAGGCGTCCGTCGTTTCTCCGACGTGTCGAACTCGTCCGACCGCCGGTCGTACTTGTACGTCGGCGCGAACGTGAGCGGGCCCTCGCGGAACGGGCGCAGGCGGAAGGCGCGGTTGAACTTCATCTCCTTGGTGAGCTGGTCGTGCATGATAAGCGACTGGTATTCGCCCGCCTTGATGGCGTTGACGACGGTGTCGCGTCGTTGGTCGATGCGGTAGTTCATGTCTCCGTTGATCTGAACACAAGACAACGTCAGAAAGCGCGAACCTTATGATTGAAGCAGGCACTTACGAAGACAATCTCATGGTCGAGGACCATAGACCCGTCTCCACCGCCGACAAAAGGTAAGTGATCGGTAAGGAATTCGGAGTCCTTGAAGACAGTGCGTTCCTCCAACATGGCGCCTGCGTCCGCGTTGCGCCGTCGGACGTGGTGCTGGCCGGCCGCTAGATGGCAATTGATAAAGCAGACCGAGGTATCGTCTATGACCATACGAGCCACGATTCCACCCTGCAAAGATAAAATCAACTCGACATCCGCTCAATATCCATAGACAGCATACCTTGTTGCCGTATCTCCCTCCCATGCCTCGTTTGACCGAGGTAATGGAGATGTCTCTCAGCATGACGCGCTCGGACGCTTTGACGAGGACAAGCATGAAAAGCCCGACCAAGTTCTCCGTTTGTATGATCACATACGGCTCCTCCGGGGGCATCGCGAGACGCACGGCAGTGACGAGTTTATCGTGCCAACGCTTGTATTGACCCGTGACCTTTTCCGATACCTCGAGCCCGCTTCCGCCCTTCTTCTTCCCGCCCAGGAGCATCGTCTTCGCCGCCATCTTCCGACTCTCGAGGTCGATCATCTCCTGGAAACCGAACACGATCAAGTCCGGCGAGTCAACGCTCGTCAGCACGTCCTTGAGCAGGTTCACGTTCTCCGGTGTGCCGACGAGTTGGTCCGGTTTCGCGGCGTCCATGTTCCAAGACATGATGAGGATCTTCACGTCACGGAACGAGGCGAAGCTCGGTTCCCTCTTCAGCACCTCGACATCTATGCCAGTCGATCAGCGACACTGCAGGGATATGCGGAAGAAACATGACTTACCGATCCATTCCGTGCCCAGCATGCCGTCCCACGTCTTCACGCGTTCGTCCCGGCCCACGCTGATGACGGCCAGCTTCCCAAGTTTGTCGATGCTGAACGGATCGACCCACACCTTGGGCACCGGCAACCCGTTGTGCGCGTTCCACTGCGTCGTCAGCACCCACGGCCGGGGCGCGACGTCGTACGTCGCGATCGTACCCTACCTGCCACCGACCCACAGACGATCGTGGACGCCCTCCATCGTGAGCACGTCCGAGGTCGACACCTTGATGACCTCAACGCACTGCGGTATTCCATCCTGCGTGATCGCGTCCCATATGCTGACGAAACCGCCTTCGTGCCCGATGTAGACGCGGTGCGGATTCGTGGGGATGATCGTGCCCGATGTGACCGTGCCGACGTGCTCGATGGGCAGCACCGACCTTCCCATGCTTCCTGGAGAAAATATGTCATACACGCGTATGATGGGACCACGGGAAGCACCCCCGCCTGCCCCCGCCGCGACGGGATCTCTTGCCGACGTCCAGAGCTTCCCCGCGAATATACGCGCAAACTCCTGCTTGTCCGAGATGCGCGCCACCCGGGGCTGCACGTGCACCAGGAAGTACGTATCGTCCATCCCCGTCTCGCAGACGAACACCAGCGCCTTGCCGTTCTCGTCGAGCGTGACCATCGACATCCCGTGTCGGAGGATGTGCGTCACCGCGTGCGAATGCACCGCCAGCCGCGTGCCCACCACCGCCCCGCTCTGCACGTCGACCTCGAACAAGTGGCCGTCTTTCGTGCCCAACCACGCGTATCGCCCCTGGTCTTCCCGCGCCCGCGCCGGTCGAAACTCCATGCTCGTCACCTTGAGCTCCTTCACCAGCCCAACTTCCCGCGCCCCGAGCACGAAGAGCGGACTCTCCGACACAGACAGGTCGTAGATCTTCACGTGGTGGTGGCTGCTCGCGAGGAAGATGTGTCCCGCGGCGCACACCACGCTCGTGTGCGCCGTTATTTGCATCTGGGTCGTCGTGAACGGGTGGCAGTTCAGCGTGGGCTCCCGGCGGGACGCTTGGCTCACGTCCGGCATCGAGTCCGCCAGTTTCGACTTGGGGTCGTCGTCGTCGCCGGATTCGTCGGAAGAGGTGGACGCTTGACGTCGAGCAGGGGGAAGTTTGTCGCCGAGGGCGATCGTGCGAGTTGGGGGAGGGGGAAGACGGGTCATGGACTTCACGGTAGGGGACGCGGACACCGGGGGCGTAGGGGAGTGCAGCTCCCCGGGGGCAGTGGGCCGCCGCGAGGGTAAGGGTGGAGGAGCCGGCGCGGGCAGCTGTGCCATGTGTGATACGGTAAACTGGTCAGCCAATGGGTCGCTGGCGGATGTGGACTGGTGACGGGGTGGGATACGGGGAATAGGCCGAGAGATTGCCGGGGGTGGCGGGGGAGGAGGCATGGTGCTTAGGTCGCTCTCGCTCGACATGCGACTCGACCCACTCGATATGGACGCATCGATGCCGTCGACGGAGGATATAGAATTATGGTGTGATGCGCTGCGGGAGTACGGGATGGCGCTTGAATCGGGGGAAGTTGCGAATACGGTTTCGGCGTCGGACGAATCGTCGAACGGGCTGTGAACTTTGACATGGGGGCTAAGGGGAGGAGAAGAGTTTGGCGTGCGAGGGAACGAGTTGCGGGGGGCACGGGGCGGAGGTTTGGGCTTGATGACTGGCCGAGGAGGGACGACGGGAGGCAATCCGTTTATGGGAGCTGGACTGGAGGACAGTACTGGCTGAGACGTAACGCGATAGGTGGGCGGTTGCACTCGAGGGGAGAGAGCGGCAGGAGGCGGGGTCGCGCTGGAACGAATGATGCATCAGCAGATGCCTAAAGGTGGGCTGGGCGGAAATAACGAGAACGCGAAGGTGGCTCCTCCATAGCGGGAGGGCACGGTGGTCTACGCGTGCAAAGCTCCAACGCCCTGTGCTCGACCACGATCAGAGGAGCAACCCGCCTGCTTCTTGTCGAAGGTCGCCCTGGATCAACGACCGCCGTCTCCAACCCACGTTCCGATGGCCATCGCATGTATCCCTTCCAGTCGCTCCATCACCCCAGAAAACTTCCCGCCCGCTTCCCATCATCACACCCCACACAAGAAGAAAGCACTCACCCGAACTTGTTGATGAGAGAAGCGACGCCGCCGTGGGGCACCGCGTCCGCCGCCGATTCGTCATCCAACAGCAGTGTCGGGATCGGAGCGGGCGACCTCACTGAGAGCGCGCGATACGAGGACGCCTTGCTGGACGTGGATGCGTCGGACGCATATCCGTTGTTGTTGCTGCTGCCGGACGGCTTGAGGAGCGGAGAAGCCGCCGGAGACGGTGACGGCTTGCGTCCGCGCGCGAGCGGTGGAGGCGGGGGTGGGGCGCGTTTCTTCAGATCGGAGGAGGAGGAGGAATTTCGGATGTGGCGGGCGGAGGTGGGCGGGGTGAGCGCGACGGCGGGGGGTGGATCGCGTTCGTCGGGCGAGGAGAGGGCGCGGGGTCGCGGGGTGTGCGCACCCGGGTGGAGGAAGTCGGATGCGCTGGGCTTGAGAACGGCGGGCGGGGACGCATCGAGGGCCATTTGCTCGAACTTGGAGCGGAGGCTCTTGACGGCGGGCGGCGGGGCCGACTCGATTTCGGGGGTGCCTGCCCGAGACATGGTCGTAACTTGGGGGGAAATGTGCGAACGGCGTCCAGCGACCAGATTTAAAGGCTGTCGGGGACGACTGGAGAGGGAAAGAGGAGGGAGAGGTGGGTGGTGGTACGAGAACAAGCTGCGACGCTGACCGTTGTAAACGGAATACGCCGTGGTTCGATCCGTTTGTTAGGATCTAAAGCCTTTGCACAACAAACCCAAATAACCACAAACACCGCAGGTCCGTCGCAACTCAGCAAAGCCAAGCATTATAAGGCAATATACTCAGCGATAGGGTGGACAGGTGTATCAGACGGGTGGTATAAAGAATACAGTGCTATGTAAAATCCTAGGTCTACCGAGCTGTATCAGTTCTAGTAGTAAGTAGCCTGTGCATGAAAGCGACGAACAAAACTTTGTCCACAGTGTCGGAGTGTCCCATGGCGAAAAGCCATCATATCAAGACCTCTTCTTCTTTGGCGGGCTACGCGACGGGCTTTTCTCGACCGCCCCAGCTTCGTCTCTTCCCCTTTTCCCGCTAACCTGCCTGGCCCCCTGGCGCTCACTCTTTCGCAGGGGCGCAACCGGGAAAAGCGGTTGAGGCTCCGCGTTGCCCTGGTCGACGGAAGGCCTCGTCGGCGAAGGCGGGGGCAAGGGAAAAGGCGGCGCGACCGCGCCCCCTGTTGCGCGTCCAGGTGAATGATGCCCGTGGCCCCTCGGCAACGTCGTGAAGTCGTTGAACATGGGCGAGGACTCCTTGTCTTCACCCGGCGGCATGCTCGCGTTGGAGAAACTCTTCAGCTTCCTCAGGCTCCGAACGCGGGACCGGGCGCGTGGGGTCGAGGGCGGCTCGACCAAGGTGGCGGCGGTGGGGGAGGGCGGCTGAGACTCGTCGTGGTGCTCGTTGACGACGCGCTGCACCAGTGCGCGATAGCCGGCTTGGACGATACCGGAGAAGCTGGGCAACGTATACATGAGGAAGGTCCCTGATACAGAAGGAGGAGAGTGCATACCGCGCGTGCTTGGTGTACACCCGCAGGAGGACTTCGGCGAACTTCTCCGGCATGAGCAGCGAAAGGTCTCCCCGACCGGCTTTTGCGCATTCTGCATTGAATCGCAGGTGAAGAAATGAGGACCCGAAACCCGTGGACACCCTACTCACTATTCGGATGTTGCTTCGAGTAGAAGCGCACGAAATCCAACGGATTCCGGTCTTTCATCCCGTAATGCATAGTCGACAACGCCACGCAGACATCGTTTGGTGTCAGCTCCGCCAGCACCTCCGGATCAAGTTCATCCTCGTCGCCTTCTTCGCCCCACTCTACATCGTCATCGTCCTTCGACACACGAGGTTGTTTCCCAGGAGTGAGCTTCTTCGCCTCCTCCACGATCGCCTCCGCCGTGATCCTGTCATGCAGCACCTCGCAGTCGTCGAAATCGAACGCCTTGTAGTCCACGCATTTGTAAAGATCGCGGTTTTGGACGCGCGTAAAGATGTCTCTGGCAAGTTGCAGGTTCTGGGAGCGTGCGAGGTCAGCGACGAACATGACGGGGAAGATTCGAAACGAAACGTGCCGGGTCAGTTGACATCAGGATGAAGGGCATTATGTTGTCCGTCAGGTCAAGGTACTTGTCCGGGTTGTCGATCTGCTCGGCTATCTTCAGGAATGGCTCTGCGGCCATCACGCCGTCGATGAGCATGAACTCGATGGCCTTGGCTAACAAGTCCGTTAGTCAATGCTATAACAAAGAGATAGACATGTGCACACCGGTCTTGTGGTTATATATGCGCTTGTGGAGACTGAACCGGGTGTAACACAGCTCGTAAATCTGGTTGGCATCCTTGATGTCGTAGCAAATCTGGTTCTCGATCACACGCGCGGACTTGATCAATCTGCAAGAGCATATACTTGTGAACCTTTTCTGGGGTCGCGCGAAGAGGAAACGCACCTGGCAAGAGAAAGGTTTTGCTGGTCACCAATAGCACGGCCGTCCCGGGCTATGTAGTCAAATCTATGACGTATACGCATTAGCAAACGGCGACGATGGAGAACGGAGGAGCAGTACTTGTCCACGTCGATCCCGTTGCGCTTGTTGGCCACGATCTCGAACAGAAACGGCTTCTCGTTCGCGCATCGCGCCTTGTCACCCGCAATGAGCGCCTTGATAAACCGCACGTCGCTCTCCTCCAGATCAATCTCGTACTTCGCGACCATGTCGTCGAACATCATCTCCGACGCGTCTTCGTGTTGCCATTGCTTGTCCTTCCTACCACCCACGAAGTTATCGTGAGAAAATGATAAAATAGGCGAGACAGAATGGGGATACGCACAACGCGCGGGGAATGTACATGCTGTCCCACACGTGGCTCCAAGGTCCGTGCCCGAGGTCGTGGCAGACCCCAGCGAGCTCGACGCACCGCACGTCACGCTCGGTGATCCCGAGCTCTGGCTGGGTGTCTTTCAGGTGAACAGCCATCTGCCGCGCCAAATATGCCGTCCCTGTAATCCCGCGATCAACACATACAGGCGCTTATGAAAGGACCGACGCCGTACCTAGGCTATGTTCGAATCGATTGTGCGAAGCCCCCGACCAAACGTAATAAGACGTGCCGAGTTGCTTGATCTGTCGCAGGCGCTGAAAATGCCGGCTGTAACGCGTCGTCACGTACAAAGAGGAAAGGGTAAGTGTACGGGTATCAGATAAGTGCTGGGCCAACGTACGTGTCGACCACCTTCCATATATGCGGGCCAAATTCCACTGAGAAAGCAGACACGAGCAGTCAGCACACGGCGAGATAGAGCGCCGAGAAACCAGAGCACACGAAGCCAATTGCGAGATATTTTCCGCTGGGAGATCCCAGCGCCCCACCAGCTCCAAAACACACCACCCATCCACCAGGATCCGCGAACACCGCCGACCGAAGCCTCAAGGGTCACTCGCTTCACCAAGGAGGATACGCACTATAATCGTGGATAGGATCCTTAATATGGCGCTCTCGGTTCTTCATCTTTCGTTCGGTTGTATGGGGGTTCGTGGAGGTCGAGGACGACATGTTTATAACGCGAGGCAGTACGACCAGACCTTGCGGAACGCGCGTGGGATGCAGGAAGCACGCGTCGGGAGGCGATCGTTCTCGGGGCTAAGTGTTCTTTTTTAAAGCAAGCGGGGAGTCCGGACGCGTCGTTAGAGCAACGAAAAGAGGAGATCAAGTCGAACGCACGAAGAAAGCCGAGGTTTGACGCGTTACTTGGACGTGTGTGTGGTAGGGGGACGGTGGTGGTGGTCTCGAAACAAGGCGCGTCGACTAAGCGCGCACTGCGTTTCCCTTTTTCTCCCACGCACGTCTTTTCCTTCCTCATTGCCCTGGCTCTTCGCAAGCAACGTGTCTCTGGTTTCTGTGGACTCGTCTTTCGACCAACCCATACATTATTCCAGTTTTCAACCTAATCACGGCACCGAATGCCAGTAGTGTTCTACATCGACCACATCCCCGGCCATTGACTTTCATCTCGGCGAGACCGCATCGCGTAGCCACGAGTAACTACGTCCAGACTGGCTCTCTCACCACCATGTCTGGCTGATTTTTCACACGTTGGCGTACCCCATCCTTGTCCATGGCTGGCGCACGTTCATATGGTCCTTTCAAGTTGTCGCGCCGTGTGTTGTTTCTCACTGATTCACGAGCTGAGACACCAAGACAGTGACGCGTCCCAAACGATTGGAGACGGGTAGTTGGTCTTGACTAGGATATAGCACGGGTTTCGACTGTGAGTTCGTGGCTGGTCTACTAGGCCGGCTTTCTTAACAATGTCACTCTAGGCCCTCTACTTGTATATATAAGCTCTGAGACATCTTTGGCGAATCAATAACTTTCTTCCCCCAACCTTCTCGCTCACAAAACGCAATTCCACGACTCGGAACATATCCCTGAGCCTGTGAAGATACCAAAGTGCTCAGCGGACGACTGCCAAACTGCACGGTCGAATCTAGTTTCGTAACCAGCCTGCCCGCTTGCATGAAAGCGAACCCAATCTGCCAGTACGGCGGACGGTCACCAGTCTAGGTCGAATCATGACCGGACGTAATGGCCATGGGCCAACGGCTACCCACCATTACGGCCACGGGCTGACTTCTGCTGGACATGGAAAGCGTTTTCCAATAGCCCAAAGCATCTCTATGCTGTGAGGTAATAACGCTTGTCCTCGTTCACGAGGTCCACCTTGAGGCTTCCAGCGCCCACTTTCCCTCGGATCGATCCTATCTTCTCGGATGGCAGATAAATGGTACCTGGTACGTATGTATTGTCTACCCGTCATTCGACGACTCGTGTGATGTAGGGTGAATACAGCTCTGGTAGTATAAAAGAGGTTGCTGTGGACAGACGCCCAACCTCAAGTCGCCCTGTCCTTCGTGGTTTCAATAACATTTCGTGGCGCATGACGCTCGCGCAAATATCCGTCCTTTCTTCCTTGGTAGCGCTCGTGTCTGCCGCGTCTACACCTTCGTTCTCCCCACAGTACGACAATGTCTCCGCTACCTGTGCACGGATTGCGAAGGCGATCTCGTCATCTTCCGGCGTTTTCTATCCAGGTACGTATTGATCTTCTTGTCGGTCAACGTCATATTGACCGTCCGCCTCCTGTCTAGACTCGACCCAGTACGCTGCGGACATCGCGCACTACTCGGAAGGCAGTACGCAGAACTCGACTTGCTCTGTGGAACCAGGCACTACGGAGAACGTCGGCATCATTGTGCGTAATCGTGCTATGTTTATAACGCAAACTAAGAACGATTTTGCCCGACCAGCTTCAGATACTCGGGAGAGATCGCACCCCTTTTGCTGTGAGTGGTCGTGTGCTGTTCACTCATACGGAATGGCATCGTGACCCGTGTCGTCCCGGACAGGTCAAAGGTGGTGGGCACGCCACGAACCAGGGTTTCTCGTCCACCCCGGGCGTCCAGATCGCCATGTCGCGTTTTTCCACCGTCCAGAACAATCCGTCTTCGGGCACGGTGGACGTGGGCGCAGGATTGATCTGGGACAGTGTTTACGAGGCTTTGAATGAGACCGGTGGCGGTGTCGTGGGTGGCCGCGTTTCGGGAATAGGTGTCTCAGGATTCACTCTGGGCGGAGGTACAATAAATCTTCGTTTTCACTCCGCCCTTGTCTTGGCCTTACAGGAATGCCTTTAGGATACTCCTGGAAGACAAACCAATACGGTCTGTCGCTCGACAACGTCGCCGCGTATGAGCTCGTCTTACCAAACGGCGTGGTCACGTCCATCACGAATACTTCGGGCGACCTGTGGTTCGCTCTCAGGGTGAGCATGTCCATCTGTCGATCAAGCGACCTACTTAAGATAGTCTTACTTTCAGGGTGGTTTGAATAACTTCGTGCACCAAAGTCTATATTTGCGAAGAGACTGTGTTGATATTTCGTCTTCTAGGGCATCGTGACCAAATTCACCTTGGTCTCGCACCCTCAGACCGACGTGTGGGTATGTAGATTGCATCTGAGGCACTGATTAGCTCTTCTCATCGCGCCCACAGGGTGGTTTCGTGGTATTCGACGGCTCCCAATATGGCGCGCTCTCCGCGGCCGTGTCCAACTTTGACCTGACCAACACCAACAAGAAAGCGCAGCTAATCTTCACGTACGGCTTCCTCAGCGGGAATGTAAACACTTGCATCTTCCGTATGCAGCGCACTGTCGCTGACCGAGAGTTCATCTAGGTCGTGTTGTCGTTGAACCCATTCTACGACGGGCCGACGCCGCCTCAAGGACTCTTCGACGCTATGCTCGCGCCTCCATCGCTATCGCGCGACGTGAAAACGCGTTCATTTTCTTCGCTCGTCCAGTCCGTCCCGACCGAGTCTGTCGGCACTCGGTATACTACAGGCTCATCGTCCGATCTGTCTCCTATTCTGACCCTCAAACCCGCAGCCAAGCTTATAGTACCGTCCCTATTCTCAAATATACTCCCGCCCTCTTCCAAGCGATCCAAAACTCAAGCCAGGTACGCCCACCGCCTCATGTACCTCGCTCCCTCCCAACATCACCGCACCACCGGTTCCCAGTTCTGGAGCGCGCGCCTAACGGCAGTCGAGCCCGACACCTTCCTCACGATCAACTCGGAGCCCTTCAGTGACGCGCTGTACAGCTACTCCCCATCTTCGCCCTCCGCGTACCCGCCCACGCGCGACCTCCCGCTCACACCTCTCAATGTCGACGTCGGATGGTCCGACCCCGCGAACGACGCGTTCATGCGCGCGACCCTCGCGCAGGCGACGGCCGACCTGCACGCTGCGGCGGTGAAGCTCGGGCAGGCGGTCGAGGACGACTTCCTGTATGGAAATTACGCCCTGGCGGACACGCCGGTGGACAAGATTTATGGAAAGAACGTGGAGAGGTTGAGAGCAATCAAGAGAAAATACGATCCGGGGAATGTAATGGGCCTCGCGGGCGGGTTTAAGCTCTAGGATCTACAGGCCGTGCATCACCCGTCACGGGCGGAAAACATACGTGCCAGTTGCGTGTTCCTTTCTTTATCTGCTAGCCGCCTATCTACCCTTCTATAGCTGCCTAACACGAATACATACAAGTCTTTCAACCTGCATAAGCTTTGTTCGAGACTGACTCACCCATCGCTTCTGAGTGAGGGAACTCTCCGAGTCGTGCTGAGTCGCGTTCATCGCGTCGATGGCCGGTATTTCTTTTCGGGTCTCAGAGATGAACTCGTGATCGTGGCGCATACTTTAGATAACTACCAGTGCACACCGTATTGGCAAGTAGAAGCTCAGTACATAGTATCACGTACCGCGTCCCTACTGTCGCTCGCAGGTTGTAAGCAGTGGTATATATGCAAGACTTCACCCGGTACCGGTATCCTCCCCCTCGGAAAACGTCCACAAATGCGCGTCCGGGTCGACCAGCTTTCCGGTAGCGGGGTCGAAGGGGACACCTTCGAGTCTGAGCAAGCGTAGCTTTTCGCACTGCAGCACTCCCAAGCCCTTCCCTTTGAACTCCTCGTGCCAATTCTCCGTCACCTCCTCCGCTTTCATCTCCTTCCCCTCCCTGCTCCTCCCCTTCCATTCCCCCTTAAACCCCCCAACAAACAAGTCTGTCGCCACAACCCGATGACACGGCACCCAGGGCGCAAACGGATTGTTCCGCAGCGCTCCGCCGACGGAGCGGGGGGAGCCTGCGCCGATTTGGATGGAAAGGGCTTTGTAGGTGGTTACTTTTCCTGACGGGATCAGCAGCGTGGCGTCGTAAACGGCCCAGTGGTGCGGGGAAACGCGTTTATTGGTGTTAGGTGTCCTGTATGATTCTCGGAGGGCGGGGGTGGTGGGGTAGGTAGTGGCGATGGAGCTGTGAACTGCGAGGAGGGGTCAAAGTGCTCGAGGGTTAGACAGACGAAGATGAAAAGGGTACACGTACGTGCGGCGATGTCTTGGGGTGTGAAATCCGCCCCGTCGTCGGCTTTTGATATTATCGCGGAAGATGTGGTGATCCCCGTAGGGCTGCTGGTGCGCCGACGTGTCCTGGCATTGCTAGCAGGCGTCGTGGTCGGGGTAATAGGAGTGTAACGAAATCTGGAAAGAGTGGAAACGTCTGAGCGTTCTGGAAACATGTTCTGGTTTTGCGATCAAGAAGACGATGAAGAGATGGGGAGGTGCTCTTCCCAGTCGCTTCAGAACTTAGACTCGACGTATTTGTAGGTGGTAGAAGGCGGTGAGTCATCGTACTCAACTTTGCGCGCAAAGTATGGTACACAGCACGTGATCGCGTCTCGGAACTATGCTCGCGAATTTCTTCTCTTTCCCCAGGACCATCCCCTTCCGTTACTTCATTCCTCCTCGCGTCACCTCCGCCCTCACATCTCCCCATCCGCCTCGCAACCCGCACTTAACTTAAAAAGAGACCGCTGGACTGTTTACCAGCCTAATAAGGATCTATTTCAGTATTAACTCCACCCGGTGAGTCACCCTGCACCGGCTTAGGAGGTGGACATCGGAGGTGCGGCTTCGAAAGGCTCCCCGCGCGTCCCGACGACCCACTGATTTTCCTTTGAAGACGATATCTGCCTCAAGCTGTACCCCTAATAGATCACTCATATCCCTCGCCATCTCCACCCCATCGCCAGGACATAATCCAAAAGTTAACTTGACATGACACGCACGCCCCAAGCCCGTGTTAATGTATCCATAGGCATCCTCGGTGCGTCATCCGTCTTCCTGTAAAAAGGAATGGTGGGGTGACATGGGCGCAGCATTGCAGGGCGCGTTCGCGGAACACCAGGCGATGCTGCAGAAGCTCTCGCCGAAGGTGCACGTCGTGCTCGTGCGCACCCCAGACGAGCTTACGCAGTGCGACGCGCTCATCATCCCCGGCGGCGGTGCGTCTTCCGTTCCCCCATCTCCTCTCGCCGCCTCACCACCTCATGCTCTCATGGCAGAATCGACCACGATCGCGCTCCTTGCACGCATCTCAGGCCTCGCGGACCCGCTCAAAACCTTCGTGAAGACCCGCGCGGTATGGGGGACGTGCGCGGGCGCGATCCTGCTCTCATCGCAAGTGACGGGCGCGAAACGCGGCGGGCAGGACCTCCTCGGGGGTATGGCGGTGCATATCGCGCGGAACGGATGGGGATCGCAGGTGCGCGCTTTGGGTGGGGCTTCCGACCGAGAGTGGACCTGCTGAGCTTACACCCTTGGATACAGGTTGAGTCGTTCGAAGCGCAGCTGCAAGTGGCGGGTCTGCGCGAGCCCGACGTGCCCTTCACCGGCGTCTTCATCCGCGCACCCGTTCGTCTTCTTCTTCCCCTCAAAGCCCTCCGCATCGCTCACCGCCGTCACAGGTCGTCCTCGAGCTCACCGCGTCGCCCGACGGCCCGCCGATCGAGGTCCTCGCGCGCGTGCCAGACGCGCTCGTCCCGTCCTCGCTCGCCGCGGACGTCTCCGCGCCGCACCGGAGCGTCGTCGCCCTGCGCCAGGGCCGACACCTCATGACGACGTTCCACCCCGAGCTCACGCCCGACGCGCGCTTCCACGAGTACTTTGTGCGGGAGTGCGTGCTTCCGTACGTCAGCGCGTGAGCTATCGCCAGCGGGTCAGATCGAGGACGAGGACGAGCGATCGGTGGTGCGGTGATGAATTGACGGGAGGTGGACTCGGAGTGCGGACTTTTTCCGTATTTTTATCTCATATCTTTTGGGGGCGCATGTGGACCGCTCGCTGGGGGTCCCTGGCGCATGAACCATCCGGACCGTCGCATTTGCAGCTTTGTAGAGGTGTTCATTCTGTTTCGTAGACCTTGTACAATCTACTTACTAGCTCAGAAACCCTTGATACATGATGCATGATGTGCTGGACCTAACCGACAACGCGCACACACATTCACGCCGTCGCCATCGCCGTTGTATCATAACGATTTGCTCGTCGCTCGATGCTCTCGGTCCCAGATCTTTTCTCGGCCGTACCGCCAGCGCACACCCGCCCCGCTATCGGTTCGCACGAAACGGAAGCAGATCGCGGACTCCCATGGACAGGCTTAGGCATGGCCGTCTGCCCATATGGAACGCCCTCGCATCGCCTCTGAGCTCAGCCGGGCGTTCCTCGCTTCTCACGTTTGCCGCTCGCCAGCCAGGAGGTCCAGGACGGGATATATAAAGCGACGGGGCGGGGGTGCACACGATTCCATCACGCCCTTTCCCCCCTCACCGTCCCTAAGGCCCGACGACTCGCGCACGGCGTTCGGATGGCCCGCCTCTTCGCGCTCCTAGGCGCGCTCTGCGCGCTCCTCGCCCTCACCGTCGACGCCCGGAACACCTCGCCCAACGCGATCAACGCCAAACGGCACGAGGCCGTCGCCCGTCTCCAGACCGCCGCCCGCGCACCGATGCAGAAGCGCGCAGAGAGCGCGGTGGTCAAGAACATCACGTTCGCGAACCCCAAGGCGTCCGGTGCGTGTTTCTTTTGTTCGCGTGGAGCCGGTGGGGCTGACGGCGTGCGGCAGAGTTCTTCGTGGACGGCTCGACCCTTCCTCTCGTGGACTTGGACGTGGGCCCGTCCTGGTCCGGCTTGATCCCCATCAGCGGCGCGGCGAACGAGACTAGGAAGGTGTGTTTTCGCAACTACGACATGTTTAGACCCGCCGGGAAAGGGTCAAGGACCCACCTTGTTTGAGAGGGGTATAGTTTGGCTTTCCCCTGACTGTATCCACTTCAAACAACCGGGGCCTGATACCGACTTTTTTGTGTCTTCGTGTGCGGTGTGCGCCTATGCTCACGGTATTGTGTTGCAGTTATTCTTCTGGTTCTTCCCTCCCGGCCCCGACGGTAGCCTTGACGATATCGTCTTTTGGTGCGTGGGCCGTGCGTGTTCGGACGCGGTCCCTCTCACGCGTTGTCTCGCAGGACGAACGGCGGACCCGGGTGCAGCTCGCTCGAGGGCCTGCTGCAGGAGAACGGGCCGTTCACGTGGCCGACGGGCACGGCGAAGGCGATTCAGAACGAGTGGAGCTGGACGAACCTGTCGAGCGTGCTGTTCGTCGAGCAGCCGGTCGGCACCGGGTTCTCGCAGGGCGCGCCCACCGCGCGGGTGCGTTCGTTTTCCTCGCGTCCTTCGGTTCGTGCGCTGACGCGGGATGGACAGAACGAGGACGACGTCGCGGAGCAGCTCGTCGGGTTCATGAACCAGTTCTTGGAGATCTTCGCGGAGCTGAAGGGGAAGAAGCTGTATGTCACCGGCGAGAGCGTGCGTCCTTCTGCTCCGTGTTGTGTGGATGTTTCGGGGCTGACGGTTTGGACGAAAGTACGCGGGGATGTATGTGCCTTGTGAGTGCTCTCGTTCCCTGGGCGCCGGGCAGCGTGCTGATGCGAGCGGCAGACATCGCCAACTACATCTACGAGCATCCCGGCGCGCTCGACCTCGACCTGCAGGGCATCTGGATCAGCGATCGTACGTTTTTCCTCCTCTGGGAGGCGGGCGTTGCTGACGGGCCACCGCGGCGACAGCGGTGATCGGATGGGACGTCGTGCAGTCGCAGATCCCGGCGGTGCCGTTCGTGCACAAGTACGAGAACGTGTTCGCGTTCAAGTGCGTGTCCCCCCTCTCTGTTCTGCCGCGCTTGCCCTCGGCTGACGCGCGCGCACAGCCAAACATTCCTGGCGCAGCTGGACGCGCTCTCGGACCAGTGCAACTACACGGGCTACCTGGACACGTTCGTGACGTACCCGCCCAAGGGCCTGCTCCCGCTGCCGAACGGGCAGACGGAGGCCTCGGACGCGTGCGACGTGTGGGACCTCATCTTCGACGCGGCGCTGACGACGAACCCGGCGTTCAACATCTACCGCATCTTCGACACCGTGCGTGCTTCTCTCGTCTCTCGCACGCGCGCTGACGGGTTCGTTTGTTGGAACCAGTGGCCGATCCTGTGGGACGTGCTCGGCTTCCCGGGCTCGTTCGACGACGCGCAGACGCTGCCGCTCTACTTTGACCGCACGGACGTGAAGACGGCCATCCACGCCCCGCAGGACGTCGACTGGGCCGAGTGCGGGGACGTGAACGTCTTCCCGCGCGGCGACGCCAGCCTCCCGCCCGCGTTCACCGTGCTCCCGAACGTGATCGAGAAGAGCAACCGGACCGTCATCGTGCACGGCCTGGGCGATTTCATCCTGATCGCGGAGGGCGCGCGGGTGGTGTTGCAGAAGTGCGTTCCGTTCCGCCCTTCGTTCCTCCATCTTTCTTGTATTCCGTGGATCTGCTCGCGATCGACGCTGACCTGGGCCGTTCCTGTGCTTTCTTTGCAGTATGACCTGGGGAGGCGCGCAAGGGTTCCAGAGCCCGCTTGAGCCCGACTCGTTCATCGTGGACGGGATGGGCGCGCTCGGGAACATGCAGTCTGAGCGCGGGCTGACGTACTTCGAGGTCGCTCTGAGCGGACACATGTGGGTTTTCCTCGCATTGTTTCTACTATTGTTCTTGGTTGAATGCTGACTGTTGAACGTATCAGGGTCCCGCAGTACTCTCCCGCCGTGCGTCCTTCTACATTCTTTTCCCGGGTATATGGGGCTAACGCATTGATTTTTCGGGAACAGGCTGCGCTACAGATTATGCAGTTCCTTATGGGCTTTAGGGAAAATCCCTGAGAGGGGTGAAGGAGGAAGAGGGAAGAGAGACTTTGTGTCCGGTGGAAGTTGCTTGAGCTGTATAGGACTACGCGTGCTTTTCGTGATGGTGGATGATTCACGACTGTCAAGGGATGAAAAATGTCATTACATAGATATGTGCTGGATCGATTTACTTGACGCGTTGCGGAAGTCAGTACTTCAGTCGTGGCAGGCGTGTCCTGGGCGCGTCAGAGAAACAAGCGCATTCGCTGATTCGCAAGTTGAGTCGTTGACGCGCCGCGCCTTGTTTTGCGACCACCACCGTCTTTTCCCTGCCCCCTCCTACGCTCTGTAGCGGTCCTCGGGGTCGCATCCGGACGAAGGACCGTCACACTGGCTATTCGATTTCCAAACTGGACCAACGTCCAAAGCGCGAGTTTCTGAGGCATTTTTGAGGAAACACACTGTGACTGAGGTGGGCAGGGCAGCTCGAAGTTCTCAGTGACGGTGCGTTTTTTCTCATGTCTTGCTTCTTCGCGGGCTGTTGACTTCGCCCACGCAGGTCCTCGTTTCATACCTACATGCTCAGGGCGATCTTGGCTCTCAGTCGACACACTCGAAATCCACCACTCAATTTTTCCTCTCGCCTTTGCCTCACTCCCCAATGGCGCCGCCATTCGACCTCCCAACCCTCCCAACCCGCAGAAGAGTCCAAAAGCACGGAACTACGATGGTACTCGAAGAGCCAGCTCGCAAAGCTGTCGATCTCGACTCGAAAGCTGCTCCAGCAAGGCCGGAAGAACGCCGCGCTGGAGTACTTCACGAAGAGCGTTGAGACGGCCATCCCGTCCTGGCGCCGCGACATCCGCGTGCAGGCCTACGAAAGCGCCGTGAACAACTTCCTCGACTTCAAGCACTACACCCTCGCCCGAACCCTCGGCCGCAACATGGTGAACAAGGGCTGCCTCTCGAGCGACGTGCAGGCGAAGATGATCGCGATCACCCACCTCAAGCAGGACGTCCCCGAGTCCGAGCACGACGCCCGTCGCAAGGCTCTATTGGACGAACTCCAGCCCGTGGTTTCCTCTCCCCACTTCACCGACCGCCATCTGCGCCACCTCATCGACCTCCTCTACCGCCCTCCGTGCTTCGACTCGGACGTATGCGCCGCCGTCGTCAAACAATACGCCGACGCGCGCGACCCCCGACCACGGCCCCTCCGAGAAGACGGAAAACAGGCTGATCAACCTCCAAGGGCGCGACAAATTCGTCTCCAGGCAGGAGCCCACCCCGCTCGAGCTCGAGTTCCAAAACGCGGACAAGGTCACGCCCTACACGACGATGCTCACCACCCTCGCCAGCACCCACCGCCTCTCCCCGACCCACACCGACGCCATCCTCCAACGCATGACCGCGCTCGGCGTCGCACCCGACCTCGCGCTCTTCAACGCGCTCATCGGTGCCTCGGTCGCGCACGGCGACTTCTACCGCGCGTTCGCGCTCTACGACACCATGCACGCCCAAGCCTCGGCCGACTTCATCCCGGACGCCTTCACCTTCGGCAGCCTGTTCAAAGCCGTCCAGGCCATGCACCACCCGCGCACCGCGCGCACCCGCACGCTCAAGGTCCCGCCCAACGCCCGCTCCGGACGCGCGCTCTTCCGCGACATGGAGGCGTGCCATCGCGCGCGGCCCGCGGCGGTGAGCAAGTCCACGCTCAACGTCGCGCTGCGCATGTTCTTGTTCGCGGTCGATTACCCCGCGGCGCTGGTCGTCCTCGGCGCGTTCCGCCAGCACGGCATCGCGCCGGACACGAAGACGTACCGGATCGTGCTCGTCACGCTCCTCGCGCACGCCCGACTCGACCTCTTCACCCCACGCCGCCGGTCCGCGCGCGCGGTGCGGTGGGTGGACCGATTTTGGACGGGGACGAGCGAGGTGGTCGGAGAGCGGGATCTGGGCATCGGCAGTGACGCGGACGCGATGGAGAACCTCCTGTTTTTCGCCGCGCGGCCAGCGCCGGGGGAGAAGATCCCGGCGCGCGTGCCGAGTCGGGAGGCGGTATTGACGGTGACGCTCGACGAGGACCCGCGGTTCAACACGCAGTGGCCGGTGGAACCGCTGCTGAGGCTTGTGACGCGGGCGATCTGGGCCTCGCTTCCGCACGTGGAGGGTGAAGGGTTGGAGGAGATCGCGGAGGTTGTGCAGCCGGTGCTCGAGGAGATGATGTCTGAGACCAGTGGGGATTCAGATGGGCGGGGCGAGGGCTGATGGAGCGGGTCTGGAATCGATTGTACGTTTGTCCGTGGTCGTCAATGACTGGATATCTGGATGCTCATATGTGTTCATTATCCAGGATGCTTTTTATCGTACTTACGGTTACCGTGTCACTTTCTGACCTAATGAATTAATATCGCCCCGCTTCTCACGAAGACACAGCAGTCGAGGAAACCTCAACGTTCAACACCTTCCCGCCGATGGACCCTCCTCACACAGCCTTTCGGCACCGGGTGACTTCATGCATCGAACATAGCGCCTCATTCTAAGCTAGTGTAAGCGATCCGATATTCAAGAATCAAGAGGAACATATCCGTGGACCCTGTCTTGTCTAATGTACCGATTGTACGCGACACGAAGCCCTTCAAATCGGGGAAACGTACAGCCACGACAGGGACAATGCCAAGGAAGCATCGTCGCCGTCGGTCGTTCTTCCTGCCGTCGATTTACAGCCCAGACAGCAGCCCAGGATGCGCGCCCACCCTCCATGGAGTTACATCTTCGGCGAGCCCCGCCATCTCGTCCACACAGTAAGACAGCTTCTTCACTGGCGTCTTTTCTTCGATGCTAACATAGCGGTAGATGCGCGTGTTCCGAATCCATCTACCAAACTAAACATCACACGTTCCCAGCAGTGCGTACAGCAATAAACCACGACGCCGGTTCCAACATCAAAGTTCTGTTTCACTTACAATCTCCATCACAGCGTCAACTGTCAAACGAAAGCACGACGGGCCTCGCGTCGTCTTCGGCGCACCACGACTGTCCCTCAATTTCTGTGGGCGCTGACCCCTTACAAGATGCCAGTATATATGGATCGCCAAAACACCTCCCCGAATTCCATCCTTCCCCGTCTCTTCTTTTATTTTTCTCTTTTTCTCCCTCTTGTCTCACTCGTGATGCGATTGGGATCCCTTCTTCTCCTTCCTTCGCTCGTCGGAACGACGTTTGCAGCTATTGGTCCCGTTGCAGTGCTGCCCATCGTCAACAGGGAGCTCGCACCCGACGGTGTCAGTCGTTCGCAAGTGTTTTCTTTACCACCGCAGCAACCCTTGTCTGACGAATCCTGCTATAGAACCGTCCTGGCTGGAGGAACATTCCCTGGGCCCATGATCAGCGGAAAGAAAGTGGGCGCATCCGTATCTCTCGAGAATCATTCACGTCTGACCTTGCTCTAGGGTGACCATTTCAAGATCACAGTCGTGGACGAGCTTCGCGATAAAACCATGGACGTCGTGACTTCCATCGTAAGCCTTCGCTTCTCTTTGGTCTGCCCTCCGTCCTGAAACTGTTCCCCGTCTAGCACTGGCACGGCATCGATCAGATCTCTACCAACCCCATGGACGGCGTGGCTTTTGTCACACAATGTCCCATCGTCCCCGGCAACTCCTTCGAATACAATTTTCGTGTTCCGAATCAAGCTGGTGGGTGTCGTGATCGTGAAAGAAGTGATTTCGATGTTGATGAGCGCGTCTTGGGCAGGGACATTCTGGTACCACAGTCATTTTTCCACGCAGTATTGCGATGGACTGAGAGGCGCGTTCGTGGTGTACGACCCGGAGGATCCGCACGCTTGGATGTACGATGTTGACGATGGTGAGTTGTGTCTTGTTCGGCTGAGTGGTGATTTACTGGTGCGTCGGACTTCTAAGAATCCACGGTCATCACACTGGCCGATTGGTACCATTATCCCGCCTCCCAAGCTCCGCCTATCGCCCCATTCAACAGCACGTTGATCAACGGGCATGGGAGGGACCTCTACAATGACCACACCAACACCGCGCTCGCCGTTGTCAACGTCGTCCGCGGCAAACGGTGGGCCAACCTTATGTTCCGCTTGAGCGCGTCTTCTTATTGTACAACCTTCGAAGGTACCGCTTCCGGGTGATCTCGATGTCTTGCGACCCGAACTACTTGTTCTCGATTGACGGCCACCAACTCACCGTCATCGAGGCGGACGGGAACAATGTCCAACCTTTGGTCGTTGATGAAATCCAGATATTTGCTGGTGCGTGGGACTAGTGCTTCACTTTTTTGGACACGGTTTCACTCACGCTTTTGTCGTGCAGCACAACGTTACTCTGTGGTGGTACGTCCATGCACCGCTCAGCTCTCACCCTCTCCTCATCCATTGTTGCTTTTACAGCTCCACGCGAACCAGCCTGTGAATAACTATTGTGAGTGCGACTGCTTCACGGCATGACTACGCTTCTGAAATGGACGTGTGCAGGGATTCGTGCTATCCCTGGAATTGCGGGAGCATCCAACGCGGGAGGGCGCAATGCTGCGATCTTGCGCTACCTCGGTGCAGCAGTTTCCGAGGCGAAGACGAAGAAAACGGGAGGGAAGCTGCCTCTGGTGGAAAGTAATTTGCATGTACGCGGTCCAGCACCACTTATCGCGCTTGTCGTTTCCTGACAAATTTCTCTCCACGACAGCCTCTGGAGAAGGCCACGGTCGTGAGTATCATGAACCATCTCCCCAAAGATATGCGTGGTTGACAAGTTAATTTAGCCAGGGAAGCCGTATCCTGGAGGCGCGGATGTGAACATCAACTTAGATGTCACTCTGGTAGAGTACCACGCCTAACTATCGTCCCGTGCGTAGGTCTGATCATGCCGCTGCTTTCCAGGATCCCGTGGCGCTACGTTTCCTCGTGAACAATGCGACCTACGACTCGCCCGAGGTACCCGTCCTCCTACAGCTTCTCAACGGTACCCAACGCGCCCAAGACCTCCTCCCGAAAGGCTCCGTATACCCCGTCGCCCGGAACAAGTCCGTGGAGTTAACTTTCCCTGGCGGTGCCTTAGGTGGTCCTCACCCCATCCATATCCATGGTCAATCTTTCTACGTCGTCCGCAGCGCAGGCAACAGTTCATACAACTTCGAGAACCCCGTCCTGCGCGACGTGGTGAGCATCGGAAACGAGACTGACTTGGTCACCATCCGATTCATGGCGGAGAACCCAGGGCCGTGGTTGGTCCACTGTCATATCGGTGGGTTCTATCTTACGAACTTGTTTGACGCGGGGCGTGCGACTGATTTATCTGGATGATGATGTAGATTGGCACCTGCGCCTTGGGTTCGCGGCGGTTTTGGCGACGGAAGATCCATCTCTTTCCACCGATGTCGCGACGCCCGGTACGTTTCTGCATTCTTCAACAACTCTCCCTTACTTACGCGTGCGCCGCAGAATCGTGGAAGCAGTTATGCCCTACATACAATCGGTTCGCTCAGAAGAAAACTCTTTGATACGACTCGCCCTGGGACATCCACTTTAAATCATATATATTCTCAAGAACGTCTGTCCTTGGACCCTTTTAGCCACTTACGTGTTATTATTCTACAGTATCCTCGTCATATTGCAAACCTTATTTGCTAGCTTACATTTCGGGTGGTACGACTGGTGCTGCACAGGCTTCTTTTATCAGATGTCGGTGAAACTTACAAGGCTATTCAAAGCCCACTTCAGGTTGCCTGCCGCTTAACAATTCTATTCGTGGTTCATCTTCCAAGGGGTCCAGGAAGTCTGCCACGGCGCATCTCTCGTTTTGTGTTTGCCCATCTCCGCGAGTCCGTGGGGATCAGCCTCCACGGTTCTCAGCGCTCGAAGCGCATACCCCCCGTTTTGTCGCCGATTCTATCTGGACCACCTGGAGCGTTGTCGGGTCCGACGGCGAAATCACAGGCACCGTCTAGGTTATGGCTGCTACGTATATCGCTGTCACTCATGATGCATTACATATGCGCGTGGCTTCGATGTGGACCGCGTTTCTCACTGTTTGTGGTATAAAGGGACTGCATGACGGGTTGACATATATTGGAACCGTACTACGTTTCCTCTGTATGTGCAGTGCCAGCGACGCATGATGCTCGTACAAACCTCCTTTCTGCTGTATTGGAGTGTTCTGACATCGGCTTCTGCTTCCCCTGCCTATCCTCAAGACAGTGCCAATACCGCTTGTGCTCTCATCGCGAGCGCCATTTCGTCCGCTTCCGAGGTTTTCTATCCAGGTTTGATCACAAACTTTCTTGACTTTGATGTCACAACTCATGTCGTGATTCGTGTTCCACACAGGCTCCTCTCAATATACCGCTGATATTGCCCACTATTCCGATGCAAGCACACAAAACTCTACTTGTTCCGTAGAGCCGGGCACCGCGCAAGATGTTGGCATCATCGTGCGTCAATCTAGGTTCACATGCTAGTGTCTACCATGGATGGTGATCCCATGATCTACATCTTTCCAGCTTCAAGTCCTGGGAAAAGAGCGTACACCCTTTGCGGTACATGAACTTCCTTCCAACACCTTTGCAACGAGCTTTATTTTTCGTAGGTCAAAGGAGGAGGGCACATCATGAACCCAGGCTTCTCGTCCACCACGGGCGTCCAAATCGCCATGTCACGCTTCTCCTCCATTCAGAACAACCCTTCATCTGGTACGGTAGACGTGGGTGCCGGCCTGATCTGGGATGATGTCTATCAAGCCCTAGACGGGTCCGGCATCAACGTTGTGGGTGGGCGTATCCCTGGTGTGGGCGTTGCAGGCTTGACGCTGGGCGGAGGTGAGCCCTGAACATGCTATGATATCCCCTTTGGACTAAGATAACCGCGGACAGGGTATTCCTGGAAGACCAACCAGTATGGTTTGGCACTCGACAATGTCGCGGCGTATGAACTCGTTTTGCCGAATGGCACCGTAACTTCCATCACGAACTCCTCTGGCGACTTGTGGTTTGCTCTCCGAGTACATGTGTCCTTCGATCGAGCTGGTAGAGAATCCGTGCTCACGACTCCTTTTCCTCCAGGGTGGCTCCAATAACTTTGCAAGTACCCCCTTCAAAGATGTGTACCCGTGGATAACCTGACCTCTTGATCATCGTCTTCCAGGGTATCGTGACCAAGTTCACCTTTCTTTCACACCCTCAAACTGACGTGTGGGTGCGTGACCGCCTTTTCGGTCGTGGACACTCCCACCTGACGTATGGTAAAATCAGGGGGGCGTCATCGTCTTCAACGGCACCCAATTCGACGCGATATCCGCGGCCGTGTCCGACTTCGACCTCAACGTGACCGACAGGAAAGCACAACTGATCCCCTCGTACGACTCGGCCGATGGCAGCGTGAGCATCATCCCCTCCGTGTAGTCTCCAAGGCTCCGCACTTGCCACCCGCCCGCTGACCTAGCGTGGCACTTAGTTTCTCTTCGGAATGACCCTCTTCTACGACGCACCAACGCCGCCGCCTGGGATCTTCGACGCGTTCTTGACGATCCCGGCGCTGTCGAGCGACGTGGGCACGCGCTCGTTTTCTGCGTTCATGCAGTCTATCCCGGGTCAGGCGGATGGCCCACGGTAAGCTCTCGTTGGCACTTCAATGCCCACGTGCGCTTCGACCTTATATTATCCCCGCGGATGCAGGCAGGCGTACAGCACCGTGTCCATACTTCAATATACCCCGGCATTCCTTCAGGCCGTGCAAAACGCAACCCAGGTACGCACGCACTTGCCTTTGCCGACGTGCAATGTCTGACCTTTGTTCCCAGTTCTGGAGTGCACGTCTGGCTGAGGTCGAAGCCACCATACTTTTCTCCATCAACCCAGAGCCATTCAACGCCGCGCTCTACAGCTTCTCTCCCACATCTCCCTCAGCCTACCCGCCCACGCGCTCCATCCCGCTCACCCCCCTCGATTTGACCCTCACGTGGAACCTCCCGTCGAGCGACGCGGTCATGCGTTCGACGCTCGCGCAGGCGACCGCCGAATTGCGCACGGCGGCGCTGAGGCTCGGACAGGCGGTCGAGGACGACTTCGAGTACGGGAACTACGCGCTGGAGGGGACGCCCGTGGAGAAGATTTACGGGCCAAACGTGGGACGGCTGAGGGAGATCAAGAAGCAATACGATCCAGAAGATGTCATGGGTCTTACGGGCGGGTTCAAGCTGTGAAGGATGCATACAGCGGTGACCAGGCAGTGTGTACAAAGCGTACGGAATACGTTGACGTTATAGTAAAAGTTCCAGTCGAGAAAATCATCATCCAGCTATTTCGTGGTCCCCGTCTTTCATGGGTTCTCCCTGAAGCCCATGAGGTATGACATGATCTGAAACGCAGCCTGAGGACCACAATCAGCATTCCAAGTCGTCTGAACACATCCACAGAATAACTTACCACGGGCGAGTCCTGCGGGACCCTGCGCATGTTCGAATAAAGTCAGTCATGGGCATCGCTGTGGCGAGCCGGAAGAAGGAAACACACATGTGTCCGCTGAGGTTGACTTCGTAGTATGTCAGCCCGCGCTCCGTGTGGGAGGTGCCCAGCGCGCCCATGCCATCGACTATGAAAGAGTCATCCGTGATGGGGGTTTGGAAGCCTTGCTGCCCGTTCCCTGGAGTAACGTGTAAACGTTAAAGACAGGTTGAGAGTCGGAAGAGCAACGTGAACTTACATGTCATGCTGATAGCGAACGAGAGCACCATGGTGTTCATCAGTAAGTATGAATGCGGTCATCGAGGATGGAAACGCTCACTTCTGAATCGCGACTCTTGACCTAAAATAAGGCTACACTCAGCCGCGTGACCTTGGCAAACCCGGAAGGAAAAGCACCCACCCGTCAGAAAGAAGGATGAAGTCCGCCGTGCCGTGCACGATGACGCTCCGCTCGCTCTTCTCGATCACGTTCGGGAGCACGGAGAGCGCAGAGGGATCGCTAGCATCGCCATTCGGGAACACGTCCACGTTCGAGCAGAGCGACCAGGTGACGTTGGCGGGCGCGTGTATGGCCTTCTTGACGTCCTCGCGGTCGAAGTAAACCGGGGAGGTCTGCACGTCTTCGGAGCTCCCGCTGTATACGCAGCCGTCAGCGCGAAAACGAGAGGGAAAGAGAACAAGCCGACGCACGGGAAGCCGAGGACATCCCAGAGGATGGGCCACTGAGATGCGATTTGTCAGGTTGGGAAGGAATGATGGACGGTGGTGAGAGGGGCGTACAGTATCGAAGATCTTGTAAATGTTGAACGCAGGGTTGATGAGCAGGGCAGCCTCGAAAATCTGTGACCAGACGTCACATTCGTCCGTGAAATCGGGTGGGGTGGGGAGTGGTCCGGTAGGGGGATACGTGACATATTTGTCAATCCAGCCTGTGTAGCCGCATTTCTCGGCCGTTGCGTCGAGTTGTGCCATAAAGGATTGGCTGACAGACCGCGGTTTACATGAGAAAAGACAGAGGACGGGGACGGGCGAGGCTCTCACTTGAAGGCGAAGACGTGCTCGTATTTGTGCACGAAGTCGACAGCGGGGATCTCTTCTTGGACGACGTCGTATGTTAGGACAGCTGAAGGAAGATCTATGGGTCAGAGACGGTTTCCGACGTAGAAAGGAGAGGGACGTACGATCGCTGACCCATATTCCCTTGAGGTTCAAGTCAAGCGAACCAGTGTTCTCGTAGATGTAGTTCGCGATGTCTGGAAAAGCATGGTGTCATTCAACACGTAGTCTCAAGGGCAATCAAGCGCACTTACAAGGCACATACATCCCGGCATACTGCAACGACAAGTCAGCGAAGATTCCACTGGTGAAATGACAGCTTACACTCTCGCCAGAGATATACAAATTCTTCCCCTTCAGCTCGGAGAACACTTCCAGGAACTGCTGCATGAAACCGACGACCTGGGCTGCAACGTCATCCTCATTCTATCCAACGAAAAAAATCCAGCTATTAGCAACGCACAGTAGCAATCGGGCCCTCCTACTCACCTGCGCATCGGGCACACCTTGAGTGAACCCAGTCCCGACGGGCTGTTCGATGTACAGCACACTCGACAGGTTTGTCCAGCTGAATTCGTTCTGTGTCGGCTTCGCCAAGCCCGTTCCCCACGTAAATGGCTGCACACGACTTCCCGTCAGTGGTGAAAACAGTCGCGCGAAACAGACGAATCGACGCACCCCATTCTCCTTGAAAGAACCGTCGAGAGAACTGCACCCCGGTCCCCCATTCGTCCAAAAGATGATGTCGTCGAGGCTGCCCTCGGGACCGGGCGGGAAGAACCAGAAGAATAGCTATTACGAAGCCGCGGTCAGCCACCTTGCTTGTAAAACAAACGGCCAGAGCTCACCTCACGCGTCTCGCTCGCGTTCCCGCTGATTGGGATGAGCCCTGCCCACGACGGTCCGACGTCGAAATCCACCAGCGGAATGCTCGACCCATCGACATAGTATTCTGCCTAACAGTGAGTGCGACGTCACACACGAACAGGAGACGGGGCTCACCTGAGGCTTTCGGGTTCGCAAACGTGATGTTTTTTACCGTGGCGGTCGTGTTCACCTCAGCAATCCTTCGAGCGCTGTTCACACGCGCCACGGCATCCCTTCGCATCGCGTTCATCTGTAGGGGCGTCACCAAGCGCGCCTCCGCCAATGCCAGAAAGCCGCCAGCGAGCGTCAGAAGCGAGGTAAGTCGCACCATGACCGTGGGCAAATGGATGAGAGGTGGGAGGGGGTGGAAGAAGTCGTCGTTTCGCCCGGTTGCCGCTATATATTTATATTTGGGCACGCTTGTGTGTACGCGCGGGTGCGATGTGATCCCATCTTGGTCGTGATGTCTTAGACCGCCCGGAGTTCAGAAGTCGACGGTCGGGGTTGTCCATTCCATACGGGCCAACTTCTGCATGCTCGCATTGCGACCGGAACCATATGGGCCGTTGTTGGAAGAAGTAGCCGGGGGGAAGTTCCGGGTCGAATGGGGCTTCGCGTTTGGAAGTGCTACGGCTTTCGAACTTGAAGAGTCTTGAACGCTCTTTCTGCTCAAGAGGTCTCAGACGGGTGCGTTCGTGAAAGCGGTCTGAGCCCACACCTTGATACTTCCACATCCTGCTCTGACCTCTGGCCTTCATCTACAAACCCGACGGCCCAAACCCCAAACCATCCATATGCATCGTCCGGTCCTCGAATCCCTTCCTGCAGTTCGGAATTGTGGGGGCCCGGCCGGAACATAGGGCTTCGCAGTGTTGCCAGCCTCTAAGCCATGCGATGCATCGTCGACGGTCTGTATAAATAGAAAGGCCATGCGGGAGGTGCTGAAGAACATGTGGGAGTCGTCGAGGAAGGCCGGCGCGCGTTGCCTACGCTGGAAGCGTTATCTTCAAATCGTGGGAGATCTACCACGTTATCTTGTAATAGGTGTATGGGTATACTTACAAAGAATCCTCGGTCCGACAGACCGTAAGTACTGTACGTGACTAGACGTCATGATCAACTTACGCCCCGTTGCCTCTCGCACCTCTTTCGACAGCATCGGAACAGTCTGGCATCGCATACCCCCGGCGCACCCGTTCGCATAGGATCCGAGGCTTATATCCGGCTAACGGTAAAGCGAGCGAAAACTCAAGAGTGCGCGTTCGTTTCTGGATGGACATGCTGAGTGCAACTTAGCACAATCGGTTTGCAGATTTTGCACCTACCAATCTGCACACTTTAACGAGCTGAAAAGCCGACCCTCCTAGTCGCATTCCCACCTCTGAACTATAAGTTAGAAAAAATCAAGGCAATCGCCCTAGCGTGCGACCAAGCCGTTCATCGGAGGCCCCGTCGTTCTTCTCGCAGTTCGGCAAAATGTCGACGGCCATGCTGAATCGGTCGGGAAACGGGTAGGAGGTTTCAGGCTCACGTTCATCTCGTCTGAGCATACGGACGTTACGCCCTTCCTCGACGGGAAGATGATATACTCTTCACACTCCCCACTGTTGTACTGCGTGCGCTCATGTAATTTTCTTTGTTCTAGATCAATGTAAAGCTCGCACAACCCCGGGTATAGCGTGAGCTGGATGGTGGTGCCAATGTGTAGGGTGCCGCCTCAGTCGGTCGTGGTGGGGGCGGTCGTGGGGGCCGCGGTGGGTTTAACCAAGGTTTAAATTGCAAACCGGCGGGGCTGGAGCCGGATTCACCAGCCAAAGGTTTAATCAGGCCTCCGTCACGCCCCAGCCTGGCGCGCCGTCAGCGGGGACGACGCAGGCACTTGCGAACCTGTACACGCGCATGTTCCATATCAGGGCCGTCAACTCGATGATGGGTGGCGGGATGGGCGGGATGATGCGCTCCTCTCTACTTGATCTTTATAAATTCGTGAGGGATTTTACCATCCACAGCTTTATGATGACTGACATATGACGGACCAAATTGATTGTGGGCATGTCGCTGTTCATTGTAGGGGCTTGAGTCGTTCGACGTACATACGTGAACGGTGAACAAAACGCTCGTGCACTCGACAGGTGGAGTACTCGTCACTAAATTCAATCACCAGATCGTCTCTCAGCTTGAATAATGTACGGGTAGATACTGCACCCACTCACGCAGGCCACCGCCGCCATGTCTACGTGATAATTTATGACAGTCTCGGAATTCAGTTAAGCGCTCGCAAGCCGTTTACAGCAGTACCTACCCTCCAGCCAGGATCGGGGCTCGGACTGAGGCGTTCTTTTGATCATCAAGAAAAATCATCCTCGCGATCGCTTGCAGTCTTCCATTAGACCCTTTCAGCCACCTATTGACTCTGTGATTAACGTCGAAAAATGCTCAGAGCGCAATGAGGCGGTTTTCTCTTCACACAGAACAGGTGGGACGAAGTCATACAGACGCACAATGGAATAAATCTCGTAGGTGCAAAATAAGACGTGGTCCCTGCGTTCACCCACGAGTGCGGGAGTTCGTACCTACAGTGGCGGTAATTTGCATAAGACGGAGTAGAATCGAGTCACGACTTCGACGAATTTTGAGAAATATTAAGCGCCCGCAATTCAAAAAAGGAAGGTATCGAGCGTGGCGACGCACGCGGCTTGATTTCTACCAAGTCCTCCCATGAACTTCCTAAGCGAGTTACTCACCACGTACACGATGCCCTTCCTTTCTACTGTCACGGCCGGCGCGCAACCGAGCCTGGACTTGCCCGTTTTTTGCTTAAAAGGATGCGCTACCCCCACCTGATTCTTCACTCTCATCCCCCGCCATGTCGCAGAACTCAGAGGCCGCCGCGTTTTTGTCTCATCTCTCCACCCTTCCTAAAGGCCCCGTCTCTCTCGACGACGTCCTACAACCTTCTCTCGACGACGAGGCCGCGCTTCGCAAGCTCTTCGCCACCGACAAGGCCAACACGCGCCTCAAGGACATTCATGTCGGCCTCGTCGACGTCTTTGCTGCTCCCAGCAGCGTTCGCACCACCCGTGCTCGCGTCGTGAAGGACAACGTAGACCTGCAGGCCAAGCACGTCATGCCACTGCCCGCCGAACGCCGACGCAAGGAGGGCGAACCTGCGATGGCGGACGATCTCGACGCGTTCAAGAAGAATTGGGCTATCTTCACCGAGGGATCGTTGTCCCAGCTCGAGGATTGGACCGGCGTCGTCGCCGCGGGAGGATCGGTGCAGGCGTGTCTCGCGCCGCTGCCCGAGTCGGCCAAGACGAGCAAGCGCGCGATGCGGAAATGGTACCACGATACCGCCTACCATTCGTCCGACGTGGATCTATTCTTGTATGGAATGACCCAGGAGCAGGTATGTGTCTGCAGCATTTTTAGGTCGCGTCACGGTCTGATCTTTTTTCTCGTTCTGCAGGCTGAAGTCAAGATCAACGCCATATACGAGGCCGTACGCGACTCGGTCCCGTGGGACGTCACCTGCGTGCGCACGAAGCATACCGTGTCTATCTACTGTAGGTCCCTTCTTTTCCTCGCCTCTATTGCTGCGTCTTCCATCTCCCTTTTCTCCACCCACTCGCTCACGTCATCATGCAGCACAATACCCTTACCGCTGCGTGCAAATCGTCCTGCGCTTGTACAGCTCCCCGGCCGAGATCTTGGCCGGCTTCGACGTCGACGCCCCCTGCTGTGCGTACGATGGCAATCGCGTGTGGGCCAACCCGCGCGCGATCGTGGCCATGATGCGTCAGGCCAACACCGTAGATGTGACGCGCCGGTCGCCCTCGTACGAGGTCCGCCTGGCCAAGTACTCCCTGCGCGACTTTGAGATCTACATCCCGAACCTCCAGCGCGGCAACATCGACCCCACCGTCCGTTCCCGCCCCCTTAGCCTACCTATATTCGTGTGCTAATACACGTCATAGATCTTCGAACGCGCGATTACGCGCATCCAGGGTCTCGCGCGTCTGCTCGTGCTCGAAAGGCTTGAGAACGCGAACGCGCGCTCGCAGTATCTCGCAAAGCGGGGTGACCTCCGCGGGCGCCCAAACGCCACGCAGACTGTCTACCCGTACACAGGCAGGCGGCGACAGTACAAGGGCGACCTCAAGGCGACGGTCGGATTTGCCGACCTCGAGATGAGCGACTACGACGTCGTGTCTTTGCAGATCCCGTACGGACCCGGCTGGGACGCGAAACGCATCGAGAGGCTGATCTACAAGACGGACCTGGGGATGAACAGTGAGTCGGTCGGAGCGATGGGATGTTTGCGTGCTGATCCCTGTCTCTAGCGCCGTTCAACCCGAAAAACAAGGGACGCAGCCTGCATCGACACTCGGCGTTCTTTGGGACGATGCAAGAGTGTCTCGACGACTGCTGTGGGGTATGTCTTTCCGTTGTCGTTGATCTCTTTCCCACTCATATCGCTTCCAGGAATGCCCCGAGCCCGAAAATCAGGAGGAACATGAACTGCAGGACGAAGAAGACAAGAGCTATGTTCGCGGACGCGTGGCGTATGTTTCCGCAGTTGCTCTGCCAGTGGCTGTCCCTAGCATTGACGTCCACCCAGGTTCATCGCAGAGGACCCCGGCCGTCAAAGCCTCTCCGGCAGCTTCAACCCGATCGACGAGGACGAGTGGAGCGAGCAGGCATACATCCAAGCGACTGCAAAGTTCTTCGCGGCGATCTCGCTCGGCGACACAGAGGCCGTGGTGCAGATGGTCCAGGACGGCGAGGACGTGAACCTGCGGGACCAGGTCGGACGGACGCCGCTCCACGTCGCGATCCTGTGTGGCCAGACGGCGGTCGCGGAGGCGCTGATCGACGCGGGTGCGCGCATGACGCCGCGGCTGGTCGGGGGGCGGTCGTCGCTGCACCTTGCGGCGCAGATGGGGAACGTGGCGCTGGTGAAGAAGATGCTCGCGCGAAGCGAGGAGAACAAGGTCAAGGCGGCGGAGGCGGCCAAGGCCAAGGCGGAAGCTGAGGCCATGTCGGTGGACACCGAGCCCGAACGCCCCAGCAGCGAAGACGATTGGGAGTCGGAGAGATCGGACGAGGACGAGGACGAGGACGAGGACGATAAGGACTACGTGAAGCCCAAAGTCCCGGCTGCGTCTCCGAAGGGCCAGCAGACGGATGCGGACGTTCTGGAGGACAACGAGGAGGAGCCAGATATTCTCGACATTGCGGTGCCCGACTGGGACTTTGCCTTCACACCGCTCGGCTACGCGATCCTCTCGGGCTCTCTCGAGCTTGTGGACGTCCTCCTGGCCGCCGGCGCAGACCCGAAGCTGCCGACCAAGGCGAAGCAGGGCAAACCCCTGCATCCGCTCACGATGACGCTGTTCACCCCGGACGAGGCGCGCGGGGCGGAGATCGCGGCCAAGCTGGTCGCGGCGGGCGCTAGCTCGTCTATGGCGGACGATAACCAGTTCACCATCTTCCACCGTGTCGTGTCCGCGGGCAAGCCCGGCCTCGTGGCGGCGTTGCTCAACCATGACCCCAATGCGAAAACGGCGCTGGCCGTCCCAGCGTGGACCGACTACTCCCAAGCACTGCTATACCCACTGGTTACGGCGGTGTCCAAGAAGGACTACGCGACGCTCGCGCTCCTTCTTGCGTACGGTGCCAAGGTGGAATTCACTGCTGAAGATGTCTCACGAGCTGAAGTTTCGAGGTATGTTTCCGCTTATGTCTGCATTTTGACAACCCGTTGACGAGCTCGTATGTGCTTAGGCCGAACCAACGATACCACGTTCAGAATACGAGCTATCTCCAACGCCTTCACCTTCCAGTCGAGGTCGCCATCGCCAATCTCGACGATGTGGTCTATCCCCTTATCGAGCTCGGTGCCATGTTCGACGTCGAGACCCGCTCCTCCCTCCAGTACTCCTACAGCCTGCCTGGCAAAAAGCAGAAGCTTGTGGATTGGGTCAAATCTGCCGCTGAACCTAAGTCAGCATCGCGACTATAGCGCCAGTTCCCGTCATGACAGCACCTGCCGGCGACTCATGGAGCGATTACCGCGCCTACCTGTCCTCGGTGCTCCATCAGGAAAAACCTCCCTTACTAAAATCAACAAATCCAGCAAATTAGCGCTAGTTAGAGGGGGACCTTCCTAAAGTGAACTAATGGGCTCTATTCTCACAAAACCCCGTACACATTTCGATGCACTGTCGTCGACATTGACCTCATATTTGCACTTCAAATACATAGTTGAGGCCAGAAGGGTGACAGGGACCTACGTTGACGTAGTGCCTTGCAGGTTGGCAGCGGGAACAGGGAATTAGGAAGGTCCCCCTCTAATTAGTAGATTTTTAGTAAGGGAGGTTTTTCCTGATGTCCGATCCCTGGCTAATCGTCTGAGGACTTCGGGTGACCAGAATAGGGACCACATGCAGCTTTCAACCGGTGGCCTTCCACCAGCGGACCCGAAGAAGGTGTTGTCAACCAAGGCGTATTACCAGGAGGTCGAAAAGTTCATGCATGTCCGTTTATCTGAGCCGCAGACCGCGCCCAAGGATGCAACTCCCGACTCTGCCCTCGCGACCAAGCTCCCTCAAGCTGATAGCCTATTTGGTAGCATGTTCCACTTTGGATATCGCGGCCAGCCAGATCCTACGCAGGTTTCGGGATACGTGCGTTTGCTGGCGATCGGCGGTATAAGCACCGTCGCAGTTCCTCTCCATCTCAAGGCGTTCTACGACGAACTCTACCAGGCATGCTGGGAGGGGGACGACAAGCGGGTCGAAGAGTTATGTCTGCCCAAGGACGAGGTTGACGAGCAAGAGCCTATCCAGATTACAGTGCAGACCACGAGTCCTTTTGCATCGTCCCATTCCGGCAAGTCTTCCTCGCATCGTTACCTTCATGTCCGAACTAATGGTGACGCAGGGTATACGCCACTGGCAGTAGCTTTGCATCGCAGGCATTGGGAGACGGCGAGGCTCATCATCGCGATCGCCTCTGCTCAATACAAGGCTCCCGAGAAGACTGCTGGTTCGTTCAATGTGAACATTTTCCGAGGACGTAAGTACTGTTGTCAGTGTCCTTATGCGCCTCGTTAATCTTGCCTGCTCTCATAGACGAATCTGATGACGACGAAAGCGATTCAAACTCGGATGTAGACATGGACGCTCCCCAAGAAACAATCAAATTCACGGACATCGCCGCACGTCCTTCTTCCGTCAAGTGCGACGTTCCTGTGAGCAAGCTCCTCCAGGCGACTTCTCCATGGCCCACCGAGGATAAGACCCAGCACTTCCAGGCGACTCCGCTGCAAAAGGCTATCATCGACAACGACATGGAAGCTTTCCTCAAGATTGCGGATCTCTACAAGGAGGCAGCGTCTACGTCGTTAAGGAACGATGGCGTGGCGTGGACGGTGACGGAGGATCGACCGGACATGCTGGACGAGATCATCCGGCGCGCAGGTGCGGCATCGGCGCGTCAGGAGGAGACGCCGAAGGCGGAATCCACCGCAGAGGCGGACACCACCAGCAAGAAGACTGCGGCGAGGAAGGAGCGTGTGTACAATGGGCTCAACGTCGGCGGGAAGAAGCGCAAGGACCTCGCACTTATGGGTGTAGGCGTCGCGCGCCCTGCCCAGAACGTCATTCCGGCACCTCTCCTGCGCACTGCTGCCGTCGCGGGCTCGGTCAATGTCGTGGAGTATCTCGCTGGTCCTCACGTTCTTGCGGCCTTCCAGTACTACGCGAAGCATGGCATGGACGCTCAGGCGAGAACGCTCAAGAAGATGGAGAACTTGCAGGGACTGTTGCCGAAGTGGCTCGGATGGGATATCAACGAGCTTAACGAGAGTCCACTGACGGCGGCCGTCATACACAACAAGCTGAACATCGTCAAGAAGATGTGGGAATACCAGCCAGAGCTGATGTTGGACGCGATGGATGCAAAGTTCGTCGTTTCTCTGTGCTTTCTGGGTCTGAATGTCGACGAAGCTGACGGCGGATTTCAGGACAAAGCTTCCGGGTTTCAACGCTTTGCTGTCGGCGGCATGGGGCTCGGGTGGTCCAGACATGATCGACTACCTTTTATCCAAAGGTTGCAGTCCCTCGGAGCGAGACATTCGTGGGTACGTGATCGACGTTTTTCCTCTCTCGAGCAGACACTAACTTCGTACATCAGATGGAACATCTACCATATTCTGTGTATCACCCAATCAGCCGAAAAGATGGCGACTCTGAAGCATGTGCTGAAGGTCCTGCCCAAGGAATTGACCCACGAGCTCCTGGCACAGAAGTCAAAGGAGGCTTATAATACGGTACGTCTCTTCGGTTGCTTGGAGCTATCATATTGAATGCTAACATCTGTTGTCCATAGCCCCTGATGTTGGCTGTGAAACGCGGCGACCCGAATACTGTCAAGACCCTCGTCCAATTCGGCATCGACCCATCTGTCTATCTCATGAAAGACTCCACCGGTTCGACCGTCCTTCACGTCGCCGTGCAGAACTCAAGTGTTGCAACTGTTCCCATCCTCATCAAGTACGGTCCGAAGGAGCTCCTCCACACCGAGAACGGCGTCGGCCAGACACCATTGGACATTTCCGGGCTCAAGGAGCTTGGCGTCCGCACGCAGCTGGGCCACGGCGAAGCTCGACTTCCGGGCGAGCTCCGCGGGGTTGTGGATGGGGGCGCCGTGTTCAAGGTTGCGCTCGACCTCGACACGTTGAAGGTGCAGGTGCCAAAGCTGGCGAAGACACTCGAGAGCCTGCTGGCGGAGGGAAAGTTGGACGCCGGGTCGAAGGCGGGCAAGGAGCTCCTGGAGCTCAAAGACAGGATGGAGCGCAAGCTCGCCGAGGCTCTCGCGGAGAGGCCTGCCGCTGCCGACGCGAACGCTGAGGACGGACCAACGACGGCCGTGTACAACCATTACTCCTACTACAGCGTGCTGCACGAAGACTACATACGGAAGACCTTCGACATCGTGCGGCGCGCGGTGGAGGACTCGCCCGGACCCCGACAGCTCGTACACCTGATGGACGTCCAGAATTCGGTGGAAAGAAACTTGGCGCAGGTCACCAGTGTGCGCGCGGGGAGGGAAGGAGCGGCGGCGTACGCTGTCTATTTGCGCAGGGGTAGGAGGGCTGAGGTGAACCTGGACCAACCGGAGGAGAGCGAGGACGACCAGAGGAAGAACGCGCTCTGGCAGTCCAGCGTGTTCAACACCCACTGGAATGGAGGAATTTCTGCGTTTGGGGCTGATTGCCTCTAAGTTGAGGGCGCCATCTTCCCTCCCCCCGTTTGGTGGAGCTTGGTTCGTTGGTTGGTTGGGGGGGTTATCTTTGCTGTGACCTGTATCGTTGTGTTTGTTTTATGGGTCGTCCTGTTATGACTTCGTCGATCCAGCGTTGTTCCTTTCTGAAGTGCCGTAGGTGGGTGTGTTCGTGAAGGCGGTCTGAGCACACACCCTTTGTAAATACGTGCGTATCACTCTAGCCCTAACTTCCTACGTTTCCCTTCCCGCGCAACACCACAATGAGTCCTTGAGCGAGGATGCTTGCTAGCCCGGAATTGTTATCTTCTAAAGACATCTTCTTAGATCATGGCAATCTCAATTATCTTCTAATGCATAGCCGGCACCCAGTGTGAATCTTGACTTGATGAGGCGAGCTCATTGTCTCTCGCATCTCTTCCGGCAGCCCTAGTATTTTCTGCTCATCCCGCTGCCTAAACATGTGGCTCAAGTGGACGCTGTATCCAGGTCCTCGAGGTCAAGCGCGCACCGCGCCGCACTGGCGACCGTGATTATTGTCGACTCAACATGATGGGAGCGTGAGTACAATCGGTCTTTAGATTTCGAGGAAGTCGCTGACGACTCGCAAGAAGAAAACAACAATGGGCATGGTGACCATTATGCATTAGAGGCGAGCGGGCTCAGCAGAGTGCCAAACTGCCTGCCGAGCCTGAAGTGACGAATATTGGGGCAGGACGCACACCCTCAACAATTTCCCCATTGTGTTCTCTACAATGTCCTTAACCTCGTCGCAGAAGAATGCTTCAGAACTCAACATGGATCAATACATGTTCGAGTACGCGCTCGACGCCGAAGGCAATCGCATTCGAGAGCCTACTTTCGACGGCTGGAAAATCACCCAGCGTGCAAAGGATGCTCGAAGAGCAGTACGTTCTCTCCTTTGACTTCCTCGCCACACAGCTGCTGATCTATCGCAGAAATGGCAGAGGCTTATGGACAATCGACCCCCGGTGGACATCATACCCTCAACTTCCGTCGCCGAGAACGGGAGCACGCCCCCTCTGCTTTACTACGGCTTTCCATACAAGTCCCAGTTCATGGTCAACTATGCTAGGCGTCACTCGCTCGAGCTGCCGCTCGTGGAAGAGGATCGCATTAGCCACGGGACGGACGCACTGAGAACCGCCGAGGTGAAGGACGAGGATGTTACGTGGCGGATGCGGGTAATTGCTGCTGAACTCGTCGCCCGCCACCTCGGGCACGCCTGCGGGGGGATTTTTCTGCATATTGGGTCTCCGTTTACGTTCGAGTGGGATGGTATCCTTGCGCTCTGGTCAAACTATGACATGCTTGATCGTCATGGACGGATGAGAGCCAGAGGGCATACCCTCGAGGAGGTCACCGCGATCATAGGCAAGGCCATGAATGAGGATGGCCAGGAGACCAAGATCCAATGGTGGTGGGACTTTCAAAATGATGTGGTGCGTGCTCCTCGTTGACGCTTGACGGCAGCTTGCTAACCTTCGCTCCCATTCTTCTAGAACGTGTACACCACCCCAAATTGAGTGCTGAGTGCTGACTTTTCACACCTTTCTCGTAAACCCCTCGCTCTCGATTGCTTTCTATCTCGCATGTTCGAAAGTTTTTATGTTTTATATCGCACAATGTAAACTCGTTCTCGATGTTTCTGTTATAACGTGTTGCCACTCGAGAGGCGCTGCTGATTTGAGACACCTATGGGAGCCTAGGCTTGTTCAAATTTAGAGGCCTTTGGCTGGTCGCCCCCAGAAAGGAAATCCGCAGCAGGGTCTGCAAAGTTCCCGCGCACGAATAAGGAAATCTGGGAAATCGTCTGGGTGACTCTCGTGTGCCATCAGGTGTCACCAGAGCTGAATGTCGATCACTCTTTCGCGAGCTCATTCGAGCATACAACCTCCTCCTTGTTCCTCCCTCTTCATCGCACCCTTCCTCGCTCGCCCTCGCACCCGCCAATACGTTGATATCTGCGCACATACTTCAAACATCATGATGCCCACACCCGTACCCTCAAAATGCGCCTCACCCTCTCGCATTACCCGTCCTCACTCGGAGTCACTCCTCAGTCACCCGCTTGCTACCTTCGCCGATCCCGGCCGAAACGCGCACGAAACGCGTGCAAGTGCGCACCAGCCACCGCATCACCGGCGCTTGAAACAAACCGAAGGGTAAAACTAACACTTACGGCCTACGAAACCCTTCTCGCTCCATCTTCCCATAGTGCTCAGCTTGAGTGATGTCTACCTCGGAACCCAACATGGACCAATACATGCTTGAATACGAGCTCGACGCCGACGGCGAACGTATTCCAGAAGCTACTTTCTTCGGCTGGAAGCTCACGCAGCGTGCGAAGGATGCTCAAAGAGCAGTACGTGTTTCCCTCCGTCATCCTCGCCGCAGTTTCTAATATGGCACAGAAATGGCAGAGACTTATGGATAACCGACTCCCGATGTCTATCCTACCTGCAGCCGCCATCGCACAGAACGGGAGCAAGCCCCCTCTGCTCTTCTACGGCTTTCCATTCAAGTACCAATTCATGGTCAACTATGCTAAACGCCACAAGCTCGAAATGAAGCTCGTGGAAGAGGATCGCATCAGCAATGGGACGGACGCACTAAGATTCGCTGAGCTCAAAGACGAAGACATTACGTGGAGGGAGGAAGTAATCGCTGTTTCGCTCGTCGCTCGCCACCTCGGGCATGCCTGTGGGGGCATCACGCTGGATGTCGGGTCACCGCTTACATTCGAGTGGGACGGTATCCTTGCGCTCTGGTCGAACTATAACATCCATGAGCGTTATAGATGGATACAATTGGCAGGGCGTACGCTCGAGGATGTCATCGCGATCATGAATGAGGCCATGAACGAGGATGGCCAAACCACCAAGATCAGATGGTGGTGGGATTTTGACAACAATGTGGTACGTGCTCTTGAACTCACATCCCTGAACGTTGAACCGTAACGGCAGTTCGCTAACCTTCCCTTTTTTCACTAGAACTTGTTCCATACCCCAGACTGAGTGTTGAAGCGCTGAGTACTGAGTACTGAGTGCTGACCTTTCATGCCTTTCCCGTAACTCCCTCGCTTTCGACGGCTTTCTATCTCGCATGTTAATCTTCACCTTCACGGTTCAGAACGTGTTTACCACCCCAGATTGATTTGCCCCTGCTGCCCTGCCATCTATTTGTTGTATTTTCCGCTGCGTGCTTCAGCCTTTTGCGCTGTTTTTCCAACGCTCTCGATTCTTACGAATATACAGTTATTTTGGTTCACGCTTGGACTGTCCCTTCTCCGTACGCGCTCAGGGGTCGAGCCACAAACAGGTTCACGCTCGTAATCTACAATGCAACATTATACACAGAGCATAGAATGCATGCGAGCGAGGCAGCGAGACAGCGTCGTACGAGAGCGAAGGTAACACAGCGGGACGAGGAGCGACCAGAGCGCGTTGGGCCGCAGCGAATCACACCCCGGGGTAGAGTTTGGATTCTGAGCCATGACCTCGAAGTCAGCTATTGTACGGTGTACATTGCGGCCATCGTGGACGACACGTACCACATCATTCTTGAAATCCCCACCATCTCATTCGAACGAGAGAGGACGTCCAACATACAGCCTCATGTTCCCGCCGGCCGCTTCGAGATGGTTGATTAAGACCGCGTATTTATAGGTGCTTGAGCTCATGGCGTCTAGCGTAGTGGGACAGGTAGTTCTTTTTGAACGGGAACCCGTAGAAGAGCAAGGGAGGGCTGCTTCCGTTCACAGGCGGCCTGTTATCCATGAGTCTTTGCCATGTCCGGGACAAAAACAGAAAGTATGACGATGACGAAAGAGGGATCCACGCACTGCGGTTTCAGCGTCCTTGGCACACTGTGTTTACACTGGAAGTCGTCTGGAATGCACCTGCCGTTCGCGTCGAGCTCGCACTCGTGCATACACTTGTCCATGTCGGGCTTCGAATTCGATATCGTTGATCCTGGAAGAACACGCGAGGACCTCCAGCGAAACAGGAAAGTAAGTTCGAGATAGACGATATGCTGACGTATCATGTAGCCAGCGTCATGTCCGATGGTCGCCTTCGCCAAGAGCTGCAACGCTAATTTTGAGCGGGATGGTGGGCCTTTTGGCATGGATTTCCCCTGGAAGGTGGTGAGGAGATGGGGATGAGAAAATTCGAAGGGCGCGTACCGCAGTAGGGCAGAAATCATAGGCGCTGAGATTTCCAACGGGCTCTGACCTTGAGCAGGTGGCACAGAAGATGTACATGGGGATGTCGCCGTGTTGGGTGTGTGGAAGGAGGAGGAGGAGACGACGGCCGGGAGGTCCCGCCGACAGTACTTCCTCTCATCGTCAGTCCACACCTGAAAACGACTAAGGTGATCTGCACGGGGAACGTTGTACGTATATACTCGTCTTACATTTTGTTTCAAGCCATGTATGAATGTACGATGTCGGAAGATCATTATTTGACTCCAGGGAAGTGGAGATAAGCCTCCGAAATCCTTCGCTCGATTCCGTCTGGACCTGTTATCTTCTACTTAAGGGTCCTTTACTTATCAAATCGTAGGATATCTACGTGATGATTACATAATGATCTTCTAAGACACACTAGGGACTGTACAGCCACAAGGCAATCTCCTGAGTCCCGACAGGCTCTTCGCATCTCTTTCGGCAGATTATTTCCTCAGTTTCTGCGTCCCCGAATTCCGTGACGATGTGCATCACTTCATCAGAGGCGAGCGGGCTAGGCGGAGTGCCAAACTGCTTGCCGAGGTGACGATTTGGACGACGCTCCAGAGTCCACGGCGCACACCGACTCACGCATCCTCTTCACTTCTCTCGTGGTGCTTTCGACAATGTCCTCCATCTCTTCGCCGATGACAACCCCCCAACCCAATATGGATGGCTACATGTTCGAGTACGAGCTCGACGCCGACGGAAATCGTATTCGAGAGCCCACTTTCGACCGATGGAAACTTACGCAGCGAGCGCAGGATGCTCGAAGAGCGGTACGTGTTTCCCTCTGTCATTCTCGCCCCAGCTTTTTATTAAATTTATTTGTCACAGAAATGGCAAAGACTTATGGACAATCGACCCCCGGTGGATATCATACCCTCAACTTCCGTCGCCGAGAACGGGAGAAAGCCCCCCCTGCTCTTCTACGGCTTTCCATACAAGTACCAATTCATGGTCAACTATGCTAGACGCCACTCACTCGAACTGGAGCTCGTGGAAGAGGATTGCATCAGCCACGGTACGGACGCACTGAGATTTGCCGAGGTCAAGGACGAGGATGTTACGTGGCGGATGAAGGTAATTGCTGCTGAGCTCGTCGCTCGCCACCTTGGACATGCCTGCGGGGGGATCAAGCTGCATATCGGGTCACCGCTCTCATTCGAGTGGGATGGTATTCTTGCGCTCTGGACGAACTATGACATGTACGAGCAGCATAGGTGGATGGGAATCAGAGGGTATACCCTCAAGGAAGTTGTCGCGATTATACACGAGGCCATGAACGAGGATGGCCACAAGACCGAGATCAAGTGGTGGTGGGACTTTCAAAACGATGTGGTACGTGCTCCTTGACTACTGGGGTGTCTTGTAACTTGACCTCTTCGCTAATCTTCGTTTTCACGGTTTAGAATGTGTTTACCACCTTGAACTGATACGATACTGGCCCACATTGTATTCGCTGGTGCCTACTTCAGCTTTGTGCTTGTCTTCCCCCCGCTTTCGACTTGACATCCCGCATTTATGAAATTCTGTCCATTTTGTATAAATACATTCAACGCATACTTGGCCATCTCTCCGTTCTCTATTTGGAGTTTATATATACGCTTCAGAGCCTGAGGTGGGTTTGGCAGCGGTTGAATAACAGGTGGTCTAAGGGCCTTGCATTGCATTGGGGCTTTACAAGATACACACGACATACAAGACGCCGATGAAAGCGAAGCGAGCACGATAAGACAAGGAGCGACTACAAGACAAGGAACGGCTGCAAGTACAACGGACTGGGCAGCGATCAATCATTCCGACATGGTGTTTGGGTTCTGAGCGCTGAGCCATGAACTCGAAGTCAGCCACTGAAACGTACCAAAACGTCGTGAACGGCGCGTACCACGTCATTCTGGAAATCCCACCACCACTTGAGCTCAGTCTCATGCCCGTCCTCGTTCATCGCCTTTCCTACGATGGCGACAACCTCTTCGAGGGTGCTAGGCTTCCCCCGCTTCAGCTCCTCGAGACGGGCTTCCATGGTGTAGTTTGACCAGAACGCGACTATTCCATCCCACTCGAATGACAGAGGGGTCCCAACATCCAACCTGATATCCCCGCAAGTGGCCTCAAGATGGTTGATTACGACCGTGGAACAGAGCATCATCACCGGCATCGTGAAGTCCTCGTCCTTGAACTCGGCAAACCTTATCGCGTCCGTCCCCAGGCTGATACGATCTATCTCGCTGAGCCAGTGCTCAAGCGCGTGGCGTCTCGCGTAGTTGGCCAGGTAGTCCTTCTTGAACGGAAACCCGTAAAAGAGCAAAGGGGGTTTACTTCCATTGACAGGCAGATAGTCTCTTGGGAGAATAGCCATAGGTGGCCTATTGTCCATAAGTCTTTGCCATTTCTGAGGGAAAGTCAGGGATTTGGGCGAAGACCAGCATAGCGACCAACGTACTGCAGTTTCAGCGTCCTTCGCACGTTGTATGAGTTTCTAACCGAAGCCTTCTGGAATGCGCTTGCCGTCCGCATCGAGCTCGTACTCGTTTATATATCTGTCCATGTTGACGTTTGAATCCGACATCGTTGATACTGAGGAACACACGAGGACATCCAACAGACAAGACGTAAGTTCGTGATAGCCGATGCGCCGACAACCTGACGTACATACTGCATTCCAGGAGGGCCAACCGGCAAGTTATTGGAATAATAATAGATTCCGATATCGACACTACACAACGGCATCCACGAACACACAGCGATCCCATCTCATAACCTCCCCCCGGTCTGTCACGCCCTGCACATAGTATCTCACGCTCGTCGCACCGCGCATTTCCTCCGGCAGCATCTGCCTCTCGACCTGAAACCGACACCGTCGTCCGTCCCAGCCCGTCGTCCCCACGAACACCGCATCCTTCCGCTCCCCCGACGTGCCCGTCTGCCCCGTGCGCCTTCGCGTAGACGTTGTAGTACGCCATGGCCGGGAACCATGCGTCGGACGTGTCCAGAACCCACAGCGGCGTCGGATCCTCGACAGCGGGGAGGTCCATCACAGGCCCGATGGGCGGGTACGCCGCAGCGAGGTCCCACGTGAGGACGCCCGACGTAGGCGAGGACGCGTGCGCGCGCTCGAAGTCGGCCCAGAGCAGGCGGGCGTGCGCCTGCGTAACCCCGCTGTTCTCCGGTGGGGGGCTGGGATGGACCGCGAGCTGGCCGAGGAGGAGGGAGAAGGACAGCGCCAGGGACGGGTCTTCCGTTGCAAACCCTACGACGAGGCCGAGTTGCGCCAGACCGTCCTCGTGCTCGGTGGAGATCGTAAACCGGAGGGCCTGCCGCGTCCACCCACCCGCGAGGTCCTCCGCGGACGACACAGGAGACACCGAGAGATGGGAGACGTCCCCGCTCTTCAATTTGACTGTGAGCCCGACGTCGAGGTCAACGGCCGGTCCTGCGCCTGCGGCAGACTTGAGCACGACCTCGGCGTCGTACGACCGTCCGGCGGTCAGCACGAACGACTGCACGGGTATCCAAACACAGCGAAAGAACGCGTCCTCGGCCTCCGACCCGCCGACCTCGAACGCCACGCGCAGGCTGTTCCCGCCCATCCACGCCTCCTCGAACGCCAACGCGGACGCCGCGGAGGGCACCGGCTCCGTTGCGTCCTCGCGGTCCTCCCAGCGCAGCTCCGGGCGCGGCCACAGCATGTCCCCGAGCGATGTCTGCTTGTCGATATCCGTCCAACCCTCCCGCAGCGGCCCCATCGCTCGCACGCCGGACACAAACCACGAGAAACCGACGCCGGGGGAGAACGTCGTGCAGAACGGCGCGAGGAGCGGGTCCGGCGGGGGCTGGCGCGGAAAGAAGGCACAGAGCGCGCGGTAGGGTCCGTGTGTGCATTCCGGCTGGGAGGGGTGGCGCGGAGGCATCACCGGCACTGGGACGTCGTCTTTGGGCGCGGCCGGCCCTAGCCACAGTTTGCGATCGTATTCCCACCACGCGTCCCAGCTCCAGCCCGGGTTGTCCTGTTCACTCTCCCACGTCCACCCCTGCCCGAACAGCGCCGCGCTCAGCCCGAGCGCCGACGGCTCGATGTGCTCCAGCGCCTTGTAGCTGCCGAACCCCCCGCCGCCGTGCGAGCCGCGCCCGAAGACGTCGATGCCGACGTAGACGTCTTGCAGGGTCTTGGGGGCGCTGTGTCGGGACTGAGACAGCGTGAGCGCGGGGTCGAGGTTGGCGAAATATTGCGCGGTTAAGAGCGGGTAGTCGGCCCCCCACTGAGAAAAGAGGTCGGCGGGGGTGCGAAAGAGGGGAGGCCACACGCACGGTGTAGTTCGTGAAGAACCCGGTCGAAGGGACGAAGAACGGGAGATTGCGGCCATTGAGACGGTCTTGCCAGCGCACTTGCCCGCTCACCACGACGCTGTCGTACCTGGACAAACGTGAGCGCGAGCGACGCAAACATGAATCAGAACAAACGAACCAGATGACTTCGGCGTGCGGGCCCACCTTGCGCTTGAGCTCGGCCTGGAGGATCGCGATCCAGGCGGCCACCGCACGGGCGTGCCCGACACCGCCGTCCGCCTGGAGGTGCCATTCGAAGTTGAGCAGGTACCCGTCGAACCCGCGGTCGTGGGCGAGGTCGGCCAAAAGTCGGGCGTAATGCGGAGAGATGGGGACGTGACTGCTCTCGGACGAGGGCGCGGCGGATCCGGTCTTGGAGGCTGGCAGTTTTCCGAACAGGAGCTGGAGGCAGTCCGCGGCGCTCTGTTGGTGTTCGAATATCCTGCGCGGGAAGTGAGATGGAGTAAAGAGGATTCGTCGAGAGAACGTACAGCGTTCCCAGCATTTTGACACCTTGTCGGTGTGCGGCCGTTGTCCACCCGGCGGGCGGGACCGTCACCCTGTGGTGCGAGAAACTGGTGGATGTTAGCGAACGGTCATAGCGTCCGAAAAAGACTTACTACACAAAGACGTCGCAGAACGGCCAGAAGTTGAAGGTGTACGAACGCGTGGACGGGTCCTCGGAGTACCCACCCTGCAACATGGCGCTTTATGTCTGCTACGCTACGGACCATCGACCAAAATCATTTACTTTGAAGTCGTGGCAGACCTGGATGCGTCTTGTGAGATCGCGCACAGTCAAATTGGAGGTACGCACTCACCAGTAACCTTCCTCTTGTCTCCCGACGTCGACGGGGTGAATAGGCGAGCACGGTCCATGCTTTGGTCGTGTCCCTTGCGTCTAAATCGGCGAGTGTGTCGAAGAAAGGCTTCTCGTCTGAAATATGTGCGGAATCGATGGGCATGTTGGAAAGGTTCGAGGAGTTGAAGATCAGTCGCGGATATCGTGGAAAGGATGATATACGTAGATATCCCGATATCCCGATATCCTCAGGATAACCCTCAGATAACAGGACTCTCACGCGAACGGCGCACTTTGCAACTTGTGCCTTTTGCCATCCAACCACCATCTTCCCTCACGACTCTCTGTGTGGACTCTCTTTGGTTCTTACGTTTTGCTCAACCGACAACCGACGGCTGGTCAAAGCGCAAGCCGTGAAGAGCCACCTTAAAGCAGTGTTTTCTGCACATTCCCAACTTGCACCTTCTCGAGCTCGACCACACCCCGCAACTTACACACTCTCTATTCCCAACATGTCAGAACAACCAGATCCTCCGAACCCGCAAGAGCAACATCAAGGTGACACCACGCAACCGTCGAACGATATCCTCCAGGTTCTCCGACAGTTGAACGCACAGAGTGCCACGCCAACGGGCGCTACGAACGGTGTTGTGAAAAAGGAAGAAGAAGGGTCCATTACTATTCCTCCTGTGCCACAGTCCGAGTGGGAAGTTCTCTTTGCGCAACTGAAGGATAACCCGCATGATCCAGACGGATGGAACAGACTGGTCAGCCTTGCGGAAGAGTCAGGCGCCGAGAACATTATCAAGGAAACGTATGAGGCGCTTTTGGCTATGTATCCAAATACAGTGCGCACCTTTCGCCTCGCCCTCTTACTCCTCTCTAACATGCTCCGTAGGCTGCTGCACAAATTGCCTACTTGAGCCACTTTTTGACTCCCGGACAGTTTCACTTCGCTGAAAATCTCTTCAAACGCTTTCTCCGCATGTCCCCCGCGGTCGAACTGTGGAGATTCTATCTAACCTATGTTAGGTTCGCATTTGGTTTTATTCTTCATTCCGCGTACGCTCATGGCACCCATAGGAGAGTCAACACCGATCCAGCTGCCCGCGACATCGTCCGGAAGGCATACGACTACGCGCTCAACCACGTCGGACAAGACAAGGACAGCGGCGAAATCTGGATGGAATACATCCAGTTCCTGAAAGCTGGCGAGGTGTGTAGCGTCTTCCTCATATCCTCACGCTTCCGGCCCCATGTTTCGTACCTTCGCTCCAATCCATCCGCGTTTCGGATTTTTCTTCGTCCACGTTCCTGTATATGTCATGCCTGTGTGATGGACAGACCGTGAGCGCCCTTGTTGTATCGGTTGACCGCCGTTCTCATCGTGTGCGTGTGCATGTATGCGTGATGGATGGCCCCGCATGATCGACGCCTAAGCCACCAGTGAACGCTTCACGTCCAGCTTTTGGGACTTGCACCTGTACTGACCGCGATGCAATTTTCAGACTAATTCTACGTGGGAGGAACAACAGAAAATGGATGCGCTTCGCAAGGTTTACCACCGCGCTGTGGTGTACCCACTGGAAAATGTCGAGACATTGTGGCAGGAACTCGAGGCGTTCGAGAATGCGCTGAACAGAATCACGGTAAACCAATACTTTGATGGGCGGTTGACCGGCCGTAGACTGACAGTCGTTCGTAGGCTAAGAAGTTCATGAATGACCTCTCCCCGTCCTACATGCAGGCGCGCGCTGTGCTTCGGCAACTTCAACGCCACTTGGTCTCTCTCTATCCGCCGCCGCCACCGCCACCAAAATTATATCTACCGCCCAAGCCAACATTCAACCAAGCAGAAAGGGCGCTCGTTGGCGCGTGGAAAACATACTTGCGCTGGGAGGAGAGCAATCCGTTGGAGATCGAGGAGAAGGACAAGGCGACTCTGTACGCGCGGATCCAAGGAGTCTACCGTAAAGCAACGATCCGCATGCGTTTCTTTGGTGAAATATGGTGCGTCTTCTCTCCGTAGTCTTTGTACGCTCCTCGTTGACAAGAAGACAGGTATATGGCCTACGTGTGGACTAACAGCTTAGGTAAAACGGAGGAGGCTATCAATATTCTCAAGGCTGGCATTGAGGCGAATCCGACTAGGTACGCGTTCGTGCCTTCATGTGGATTTCGTCTGACCAGTGTCACTAGCTTCGTGTTGAATTTCGCGTACGCGGAGGCGCTGGAAATTGCTCAAAATTATCCGGAAGTGCATGCGGTATACGAAAGATTCTTGGAAGCGTTGGGGAAAGAATTGGATGCGCTCGAAGCGAAAGCTAATGCAGCGAACACGTCTACGTCGTCTGGCAACGGCGTTCAGGATTCCAGCCAGACGACGGAAATCGTGAACAGTCAGTCGTCGCAAGGCTCGTCGGATGAGAAACCGCCCAAGAACAAAGAACTAGTTGAGCGACGGACTGAGTATGGTGTGGTGTGGACCATGTACATGCGCTTTGCAAAACGCGCGGAAGGGTCGCAAGCCGCAAGAACAGTTTTCGGCAAGGCCAGGCGTGATCGTTGGACCCCGTGGACGGTGTATGAGGCTGCTGGTCGGTTTCCTCCCTCGGAGTTCTCAAATGTTTCGCTGATCGTCTTCCGTCTCTAGCCCTCGTTGAGTATCATTCCTCTGGCGAAACTAATGTCGCAACGCGCATCTTAAGCAAGGGTCTTGAGTTATTCGGAGACGACGTCGATTTTGTCTCTCACTACCTCGGCTTCCTCTTGTCCATCAACGATGAGAATAGTAGGTGATTTTCTAGTCTATCGCTTTCCGTTTCGACTGACTTTGGCCTGCAGATGCTCGTGCTATATTTGAACAAGTAATAGGTACCTTCTCTGCTGAGGCAGCTCGTCCGTTGTGGGAGCGTTGGGCTCGTCATCAATACCAGTACGGTGATCTTGCTTCCGCGCGATCTCTTGAGCAACGCATGGCCGAGGTGTATCCAAATGGTACGCTTAGCTCCTCTGCTTTGTACACCTATCCTGATCCTTGTATACTGCAAGATCCGCCCATCAAACGTTTTGCTCAACGGCACACCTACAACCGTACCGACGCCATCGCAGCGCGTGATCTCGGAGTGGCAATGTTGCGTCAAGTCGGCTCTCAACCCACCGGCAACGGCAATTCAAGCCAGTCCCTCGGCCGCTCCGAGACGCAACAATCTCTCGGTTCTGGTTCGCAAGGCGGCGGAAACGCGAGTCAGCCTGCGCCATCGCATCCTCCGATAAACGGGGGAAAGCGTCCAGCTTCGCCTGATCACAAGCGGCGTGATGATTCATATGGGCCGCCAGCCTACAAGCGCGCGAGGCCGTCGTCGCCGCCACCTGGACGCGATCGTGATCGTTGGGACCACGGTGGACGGCGTCGGTACGGAAGCCAAGAACGGGAACGTGAGAGGGACGGCGGTCCACCCCCGCGCAAAATCGCGAGAGAGAGTGAAGAAGTGAAGAGCGTCTCGCTGCCCGATGTGATAAGCTGGTTCGTTGGAACTCTGCCGCCGCCGGCCGCGTTCGATGGTAAGAGGTGCTCGCTACTGTTCTAGGTCCTCCGTCGCTGACAATGTGGTCGCTTCACAGGTCCTGTGTTCCGTACGGATGATCTCATGCAGCTCTTTCGCAACGCGGTGATTCCGAGCGTCACAGGCCGCGCGCGTTCGCCCCCGCCAGCCCCCCGTGGAGGTATGTATCTTTTCCTATTTCATGTGCCTTCAGTTTGCTGACACACGCGGCAGGAGGACGGCCTCCGCCCGACTATGGACCGTACCAGGGTCCAGGCGGCGGTCGACGACGCTACTAAGGCCTGTTACTGAGTCAAAGACTGCGCTACAAACCATGATGCATGAACGCGCTCGGTTGGATGAGCTTTCAAGTCTCAATGGTGTGATCCTCTAATGCATACTTATACTTTGCCTGTGATTCGGTGTGCTACTCTACTTGGCTATGCGTCGCTTGTCTTCCGCTCTTCAACTCGCATGTTATTACTCGTATGTAGTCTGTGCAAAAATGATATATGCTTTATCTTTTTGGAACATGGAGTTTGACTCTGCATGGCGTATTGCGCCGTGCACTTGGATTACATAATGACAGAACTTGGAAGACTTCAAGCTTCAAGCTTCAAGCCCTTCAAACTTCGTACTTGAAGACTTTCCTCGTCCCTCACGCGGACGACCTCAGACTCTTTGGTTCTCAATCTCATGATTCCTCCACTCAACGATATTGTCTGTCTTTCGACGGTAGAAGACTAGTGACTTCCCACCTAGTGGACAGGAGCCCGGGGACCGCGTGCGATACCGCCAATTGTCTCAAGGGGCCCCCTTGACGTTTCTAGCTGTTTTTTTCTTTTGTTGCCGGCGGCCGCACGCCTCAGGTTCTTGCCACGACACGACCACGTTTTCCACGCGTATCTCTGACAACTGGCCGCACCTGAAGCCCGAAGCCTGGAGGGGGTAGCCGAAGCTATGACCTCCGCGACACAGCCTCATCCTGATAATTGTGAAGGATCGCCACTTGTCATAATTGGGTAGGAGGCAACAACAACACGCGAAGCTATAAATCCCTACGGCGTGTGGTACTCGTTTCCGTCCATACTCCTCCCAAGTCCATTCTTCGTTCGCAAGCCCAAGCTACCCAGACTAGCACTAGTCGCCACCATGTTCGAAGACCCCTTCACGCACCAAAGCTGGCTTTCCCTTTCCGACGACGACTACGACGTCGATGATAGCACTTTCAATTACATCTGCGCCGAGGACTTCCAGTGGCCCTTTGACGACACCTTGACTTTGGAGGATGCATTTGAGGGTGTTGATCGACGATAACAAGACTCGCGAGGTGCGCGCCGCATGGTCTCTTCGCGTGTTCCGCCGTGTACTCATCTCTTTATTTCAGTTATTGGAGAGCTTGGGGCTGATGCTGCCAGGGGTCAGCGACCTCCTCGACACGCTCCACTACTCAAGCTCGGAAGCCTCCTCAGATGCCTCCGACGAAAACATCTCCGAATCCAACGCGTCGTCCAACCGTACCTCATCCGACTCATCTGGGGACTTGGCGGCGTTGTTCAACGCCATGGGCGGAGCGGCGACCGGAAGCACGTCTAACCCCTATTGTCTATTGTACAACCGGGGCTGGTCCTCGACAATTGACCATCGAAACCTTGTTCTGCCGTGGATGTCGGAACAGGGCGGGAAATCGCTCGCGCACCTCCAGGAAGTCTACGACGGTCTTTCTATCAAATGGAACGACCCTGAGCTCGACCGCATGATGCCCTTCGAGATTCCCACTCCTTCGCCTCTCCCCCAGGATCTCCCACAGAACGCCATGGCCAACGCACTTGGACTGCTCCAGGACGGCGATGCGATGCTTTGGTGGCCCACGCATGAAGAGAAGGATCTTCCTGAGGTGTGTCACCTGTACGATCTCACCATCTCCGACTTCGACCTCCCGGTGGCGGACGAGGCCGGATACGAAGGCTATGCAGGAGCGACGCCTGCGTGGTTCTCGGTGGAGGTGGCGAGGATCAGAGAAGTCCATCTGTAGGAACGGCGTTTCACTCGTCGGTGGGCGGATGTTCAGTCGAAAGACACTGTATAATATGACATACCAGACAAACTTACATACACGTTCTCTCCGTCAGCGATTTGTATCTTTACTCTCGTTAACATTTGGACCTCCTGCCACGACATTTGGACCTCTCTGTCACGCAATAAAACTTCAAGAAGTATCCCTCCCACAGGCTCCTAACCAGCCGTCCAGGAGAGTTTGTCGCTATATATCTCAGAATGAACGGAAAGATGATATCTGAGGATGGATGACCGGACCGACTCACCGACGGAACAGACCGAAACTTGAAACCCCGACCAACTCTAAATCCGCGACAACTCTCCTGGACGGCTGGCAAACAATGTCAGTTCCCACGCCACCGCGCGCGAGGTGGCTGAGCTTGAGGCAGCCAGCGCCGGCGCAAAGCGCGGCGAGCGGAGGGCTCTCCGGCTTCCAAGTCACCTGATATAACGCGTCATGCATCATGGCCAGTGCCAGCGCCGATTGCCAAGATTCACAATGAAGTTGGTGAAGACTTGAGTTTGCGACAAACACGATTCAATCCGAGAGATGGAATGGTGAACTAAGCATGTCATTTTTCACGAGCATGTCAAGTAACCCACATGTACCACAGATAGTAAGTAATTATGTCGTTCATACAACCTCATATGTGGAGTATGAGCTAAGGACGAGCAAACGAAAGGTGTGACCAAGACGGCAGGCGTGAGGACAATATTCACAGATGGGGGTGCACGCAAGACCGGGGGGGTGAGTGCACGTTCATGAGGCGCGTGCACATGCGGTACAAATGCGGGGATGGAGATATAGATGTGGACGTACATGTACACATCAGCGGGACGTGCTTGCATAGAAGCGATGCTTGCATGGGCGCGTTTGTTGGGAGCGCGGAGGTGTGCACATCCATTGCAAGGTACTGCCGTGGGTGGACTCGGAGGCGAGGGTGAAGGCGAGGGTGCAGGCGAGGGTGCAGGCAAAGGTGCAGGCGTGCCAGTGGGTGTGAGCAGGAGAAAGTTACCACAGAAGACGAACATCTTCGGGTGGCATTGGTCAATGAAACTGAGACATCGGCAGAGACAGTGGTGTACTCACCTGTTCATATTCAGGTTCTATCCCCATGATACCTCCACCTTGCAGATCCTGCCCATGTCCGAATTTCTAGATCCATACGAGTGACATACAGGCGGAGGAGGGTGGAAGGAAAGCTTGTCGTGCCGCCGTCGCGGTGGCACTGGCCATGATGCATGACGCATTATATCAGGTGACTTGGAAGCCGGAGAGCCCTCCGCTCGCCGCGCTTTGCGCCGGCGCTGGCCAGCCACCTCGCGCGCGGTGGCGTGGGAACTGACATTGTTTGCCAGCCGTCCAGGAGAGTTGTCGCGGATTTAGAGTTGGTCGGGGTTTCAAGTTTCGGTCTGTTCCGTCGGTGAGTCGGTCCGGTCATCCATCCTCAGATATCATCTTTCCGTTCATTCTGAGATATATAGCGACAAACTCTCCTGGACGGCTGGTTAGGAGCCTGCCCTCCCATATCTTTTTGTGATGGCCGGCGACCGTCCCAAAGCTCTGATTGGTTGGCGTCTACTTATGCCAGCTCATTCAGTTTCTCTTCATCCACCGACACTCACAGGGGGAAGCAGCGTGCAGGTTGGGACTCATGGACGGGATTGTCGGTTTCGGTTGGGAGATACAACGAGGCAACGAACGTGTATTATGTGCAGAAAGTCACGGATAGGATGAGGTCGGGATCGAGATGCTGTAACAGCCTTTCTAATCTTTATTTAAATAAAGCGAGAGCTCTTTCCCTTAAGTTCGAAATGCAGTCCGGACGTTATAACGTCCCACAGACAAACGTATATGAAGAATCAAAATGGTTTACATAACGAAGATATCGGAAATACAAGAGCTCCTCTAGTCCCGTTCCCCTCCTAATTTCCACGGTCCTTCCCTATGTGCCCCTTCCCCTTGTACCCCTTCCCCTCCCGCTCCTTCTCTTCGCGCTCCTTCTCCTTGCGTTCCTTATCCTCGTGCACCTCCTCCTTCTCCTCGCGCTCCCTCTTCTCGCGCTCCCTCTTCTCGTGCTCCCTCTTCTCGCGCTCCCTCTTCTCACGTATCTTCAGTTGCTCCTCAACCGTAATCGGGACAGCATTCCGGAATTGTGGTGGGGCCTTAGTGCGGTTTGAGGTACGATTTGCAAGGGGAGATTCGTCAGCCTGATCGAGGTCCGCCTTCGCTTTCATACCCTTAGCGCCATTCCAGTCGGGCGAAGGGTCCGGCGTAGCAGGCGAAGGATACATCACGTTGACGGGGAGCACGTCATCCTCCCCCACCGTCGGATTGTCACCTATGTTCAACCTCCTGGTCTTCGAAGTCAGCGCATCGATTTGTTCTTTGAGCTTAGCAATTGGGTTGAGGTGGATGGCGGCTTTGCAGGCTACCTTCCCTTGGCTCTGGGGCGGCGTGTTAGTACCACTCGAATTGTGGTGTGACACAGGAGAGTGGAGGCTAACCAGAGAAGTTTTGTCTGCTTTCGGCACATTTTTCGGGGGGACAAACCAACTGGGCTGTTGCTTGACGCCAGGTGAATGTTGGAGAGGAAGAGTCATTGCATGGATAAACCTTGACGACAGGGAAGCCGTCAAAGTGGCACCTTCAGCATCCCTATGAAAGTCGAAAACCGGTACACCATAACGTTTAACCTCTGGAAGTGGACGAGCTTTCACGAGTTTGATCATCTCTTGGGCCTCGCGAATCTCCTTATTGTAAGCATTTTCATCGTTGATTGGTCCGGGAACGGGCGTGACTGGAGCTGGAGCTCGTGTAGGCAAAACGGCAGGACGCTTCCACACGAACTGTGAAAAGTAAGCGCCTATAATGAGTAGCGCATATACCCGTTGCCATCCTGGATTATGACTGAAGGCTGTCATGGCCTGGTCGTACACCTGGAGCACATGAAACGGTGTAGAGGACACGGCGTCCTTTGCAGCATCAGGTTCGTCCCATGGGCATGCACAGTTATGCTGCTTGATCTCCCATGCATCGATCAGATCGCGAACGTCACCGTCCTGCATCTTCTCTGTCCCGTAGAGAAGAATGCGAGCGTAGTCAGGGATCTGCGAGTTCGGTATGTCTCCTGCTTCTGGCGGTTCAGCGCCGTCTTCTGGGCTTTTTCGGGTACCGAATAAAGGTTGCGCAGAATACGCTATAGTAGCGTCGGGGTACCTCGGATGAGTGAGAGTGGCGCAGGATTGTGAGTTGATAAGGCTATAGACAGGGTATAAATGGTTCTCCGATGCGCGATATTGGTATGCATCGGATAGGGCGTTCGAAATGTTCGTCTCGAACTGGGATTTGGTGATGATGATGCACTGGAAATTTGCACAGAAATCTGTTAAACAGTGTTTCCAGTCAGGTATCTTACGTCCGCACCTCGGAGTTCTGGTAGGTGGCGAGCAAAGTGGGATTATTGCTGCCAATCATATTGGCGCCGTGAGCACTGGTGTTGTCGGTACCGGAGTTCGTGGTTGTCATACTGCAGCAGCTCGATACTATGAGATGGAATGAATGCGAGGTGAAGACGACTGTGGGTAGTAATTAACCGCACCGTCACTCGTCTTCCATGTTTTATACGCCCGACAGCCTGAAGAGTCTATTGAGCTACATCGGGACACAACGAGGGCCCTTGTAGAATCATCTGCTACTCGTTGATCGATGCGATACAATAGTCATTGCGCCGGTTTAGGATACCTAAAGAAAACTCGTAAACGGGAACAAACGCGTCGCTGAGAAGTTGCAACGCGAAGATACTCAAAAGGCATTCGTTATACATGTCTTGTTCCCTAAACGGGATAGAGCAGCCACGAAACTCTTCACCTACGGTATAATATGTCCGAAATTCCATAGGAACAAGGCCACACCGTGATGGCCTTGTTCTGAAGTCTGCCAGTGGACCGCAGCCTGCTGTTTATCCATGTTCATCTGCCTGCTGAGCGCAGAATCACTGGCAGCCTGAAGCTGAACAAGGCACCAGTCGGCGGTCGAACTCATTTGCATGGGTAGTTTCCAGCTCCAGTCGAAAGAGATTTGTTACTCACAGAGTATATTCGTTGAACGTTGAGCAAGGATACGAGACAAGAATCACAAGATTGAACAACAACAACTTCAAGATGCGCTCACTTGAGTCCAGTCCGGACGTACGGGGGATGCCGGCCCGCGCGCATATATAAAGGTCGCTCAAGAGTCGGCTTAACGGTACAGTACTTACATACATACCTTCCAACGACCGCCTTCAAATTTCAAACCCTACCCCTTCTCGCTCCATTCGGTGTACCTCTCCTAGCCTCAGCGATGTCTCTTTCGGGCTCCATGATGTCTAATTCGGAATCCACAATGTCCACTTCGGAATCCAACATGGATCAATATATATTCGAGTACGAGCTCGACGCCGACGGCAATCGTATTCGGGAGGCTACTCTTGACCGTTGGAAACTTACGCAGCGTGCAAAAGATGCGCGAAAAGCAGTACGTTTTCCCCTCTATCGTCCTCGCCACAACTTCTGATCTGTCACAGAAATGGCAGAGGCTTATGGACAACCGACCCCCGTTGGACATCATACCCTCAACTTCCGTCGCCGAGAACGGGAGCAAGCCTCCTCTGCTCTTCTATGGCTTCCCATACAAGTACAAGTTTATGGTCAACTATGCTAGGCGCCACTCGCTCGAGCTGGAGCTCGTGGAAGAGGATTGCATCAGCCACGGTACGGACGCACTGAGATTTGCCGAGGTCAAGGACGAGGATGTTACGTGGCGGATGGAGGTAATTGCTGCTGAGCTCGTCGCTCGCCACCTTGGACATGCTTGTGGGGGGATCAAGTTGCATATCGGGTCACCGCTCACATTCGAGTGGGATGGTATTCTTGCGCTCTGGACGAACTATGACATGCGTGAGCAGCATAGGTGGATGGGAATCAGAGGGTATACTCTCAAGGAGGTCGTCGCAATCATAAATGAGGCCATGAACGAGGATGGCCAGAAGACTAAGATTCAGTGGTGGTGGGACTTTCAAAATGACGTGGTACGTACTCCTCGACCGCGTCTGAAGGCTTGACGGCAGCTCGCTAACATTCGCTCTTGTTTCTCTAGAACGTGCTCACCACCCCAAACTAGGTGCTGAGTACTGAGTACTGAACGTACTGACTTTCCACACCTTTCCCGTAACTCCCTCGCTCTCGCTTGCTTTCCATCTCGCATGTTCGAAGCTTTTATGTTTTATATCGCACAATGTAAACTCGTTCTCAATGTTTCTGTTATAACGTGTTGCCACTCGAGAGTCACTGCTGATCTGAGACACCTATGGGGCACTCCTACGTAACACTAACACTTACATACAGCCTACAAAACCCTTCTCGCTCCATCTTCCCATAGTGCTCAGCTTGAGTGATGTCTACCTCGGAACCCAACATGGACCAATACATGCTCGAATACGAGCTCGACGCCGACGGCGAACGTATTCCAGAAGCTACTTTCTTCCGCTGGAAGCTCACGCAGCGTGCGAAGGATGCTCAAAGAGCAGTACGTGTTCCCCTCCGTCATCCTCGCCTCAGTTTCTAATATGGCACAGAAATGGCAGAGACTGATGTATAACCGACCCCCGATGTCTATCCTACCCGCGGCCGCCATCGCACAGAACGGGAGCAAGCCCCCTCTGCTCTTCTACGGCTTTCCATTCAAGTCCCAATTCATGGTCAACTATGCTAAACGCCACAAGCTCGAAATGAAGCTCGTGGAAGAGGATCGCATCAGCAACGGGACGGACGCACTAAGATTCGCTGAGCTCAAAGACGAAGACATTACGTGGAGGGAGAGAATAATCGCTCGTTCGCTCGTCGCTCGCCACCTCGGGCATGCCTGTGGGAGCATCAGGCTGGATTTCGGGTCACCGTTTACATTCGAGTGGGACGGTATCCTTGCGCTCTGGTCGAACTATAACATGCATGAGCGTCATAGATGGATGCAATTGAAAGGGCGTACATTCGAGGATGTCGTCGCGATCATCAATGAGGCCATGAATGAAGATGGCCACACGACCGAGATCAAATGGTGGTGGGATTTTGACAACAATTTGGTACGTGCTCTTGCACTCACATCCCTGAACGTTGAACCTTGACGGCAGTTCGCTAACCTTCGCTTTTTTCACTAGAACGTGTTCCATACCCCAGACTGAGTGCTGACCTTTCATGCCTTTCCTGTAACTCCCTCGCTCTCGATTGCTTTCTATCTCGCATGTTTGCAAGTTTTTATGTTTCCTATCGCACAATGTAACTCGTTCTCAATGTTCTTGCCATAACGTGTGGCCACTAGGGTTTCCCTCTTTTGCCCACACAATAATCACGCCCCTCCGAAGTCTTCTGAAGCTGGTTGACGCGTTGACGACCGGTATCTCGTACCGCACACGCAAGCTTCCTATTTAATGGACCTTCCGTCGATCGGTGGTGAACCTTTTCAGTCGTAAAACACTACTAGGAATACAGTTTGATTTGCGATACGATAGCGATGGTCTGTGCCGTACATGCAGATGTGAGAATATGGAATGCGTGATATGCAGCGACAAGTGGGGGGTAGTGGTGGTGATGGTGTGACAACAAACAACAAAAATGGGCACGGCGTGAATCCGATACGATGCGCGATGCGAGATGACACGAGAAGGTCCATTGGTCCAAAGCGCCCCAGTCCCCGTCCTTACCATTCCGCGAAGCCCGTGAGCTTCCCATCCCACATCCACCAAATCATCTCGTCCTCCTCGTCCTCCTGCGCCACCTGCTCGTCCCCGGCGTGTCGACCGGCACCACAGCCGACGTACACGCCCTCCGTCTTGACGCCCGTCTTGCGCGCGCGAACGGCGCCGGGACGCAACCCGGACTCGACGAAAAAGTCGGAGAGCATGTTGTCGAGCGAGGACGTGGCGTTTTGGCGGGGGTTCCAGGCGGGGTGGACGAAGCGGCGGGGCGCGTGGAGCAGGATGTGGGTGTGGCTCGGCGCCATCTCGACGGCCATGCCGCCGCCCTCCGCGTAGGCGTTTGCGAGGGTTCGGGAGAGGAGGCGCTCGGCGGCGCGGAGGGCTTGTTGTTGTTCTGCTCGGGAGACTTGAGGGGGCGAGGTGAGGTGAGGTTGTGTGGCACGGTTGGCGGGCAGAGTCTTGGGGGATAGGGATACGCGTAGGGGCGGGGAGGGAGGAGAGCTCGACCGGGGGGAGGAAGAACGGGAGAGAGACGGGTCCGAGAGCGGGGGAGAGGATGCTCGAGACCCGGAGTCAGATTCCTGGCAATCGCTTTCCAAGTCGGCTTCCTCCTCCGAGCCGTCTTCGCTGTCTTCGGCGTCCTCCTCGCTCTCTCCGTCCTCCTGCTCCCGCTCAGCGATCGCGTCTTCGCGCTCTCTCTCTCCCCACGCTTTTACCTCCAACCCATCGACAGAAAGCACGACTCGCGCCTTGGGTGCGCCCACCGTTGGGCCCACCAAAAACACCAGATGGGCTGACATCGTAGGTGCCACCTCCGGCGCAGCCCCAGAATGAACCAGGGGATAGCGCGTCTTGTTCTTCGCAAAGGCCGTGGAAAGCGCGGTGAACGTCGTGTGGAGGTGCGACGAGAGCTCGTCGAACGCGTTGACGAGCTCGGCGCGTTTCTTCGCGGCGCGGGCGTTGGAGGAAGGAGGCAGCCGCATCAGTTGGGCTACAGGGCTATTCGCGATCCAACATTGAGCATTTCGTAAGAGAATGGATAGGATAAGACCAACTCACAACGGCACTTGGCTCTTCAAGAAGAGAACATGTCCAAGCAGGCTGACGGCGAGGCTCGCGGCCATGTCGTCCGAGATAACAGGGGTTTGAAGCATCACGGTCGGTATTTTCAATGTGCAGGGCTTTTTTGTTTTCGTCTCGTCCGTGCTGAGATCTTGGGATGGCCCGGCCACACTTTTCGCGTCCGGTCGCGTGCCGCGTTCTGGCGAAGTCGGGGTCGACGAGAGCGACCGCGCGCTGCCGCTCCGGCTGGTGTGCGTCGAGGATGTCTCTGAGGAAGTCGCGGACGAGGGCGAGGGCATCGGGGGCACGAAAGAGGATGTGAGGAGGGGCATGGTGAAGGAGATGTGGGTGGTGGGGTTCAAGAAGGAAATTCGAGATTTCGGGCGATTTGTTGGAACGCGCGGATCACGTGACGGTCCGCAGGCTCTCATTGTTCCCTTCGGCCATTGTCTGGAGGGCCTACGGGCCGCCTACATCAGGGCTTCCTTGCCCGCTGGTGCGATTCACCTCAGCTACTCGCTTCTACATTTCATGGTACAACGGTATCCATTACCATCAAGTTACATTATAAAAAAGATACAGGGAGGCGTAACGAAACATATCAGACGTGGAATACCTCCTGGTCGTTAAAGTCGAGAACGTTATTGTTGAAAGAATCAGAGTCGTAGACAGGTGCTGTAGCGCTCTCGTTCCGGTCGTTGGTGGGCAAACCGTCGAGGAAGTCTCGGATCATCGGGTTGACTTCGTCGGGGAACTCTAGGTGGACCCAGTGCGCGCCGTGCAACGTCTGGGAGTACATTTTGTCAGCTTGGAATGAGAAGGGAAGAACGATGGATAAACGTACCTTCTGGGTGCAGTTGCGAAGAACCTTCCCGGATCCGAGGAGCTCGGCGGCTTTCACCCAATCTGCAACGGGATCCTACAGGTATACATCCTCAGTACTCCAAGCCCGAGCGTTAAAGACCAAAACATGCCCTCACCGATGTGGGGAGAATGCTCAGAACCGGCTGCTCGATGACCTGCTCTGTTTGTTTTTGGGCCGCCTTCCAGGAAGCGAGGCGGTTCTACGACCACGTTCAGCGCGATGCAGACGAAAAAGATATCGTAAGGGAGCTCACGGGATCCTGGTACCAGTAGACGTCTACAGAAGCGGCGGTGTCAATCAGCGTCCGAGGTTGATTACAGAAGGCGCAACCATAACATACTGTTGTTGAATCCTTGGATGGAATACTGCTCGACCCAATAGTCTTCCTCGTCGGTCGAGAAGAATGGAATAGCGGGGATCTTCGTGAAAAGGTGAGCTCTACCGTCCGCGTAGGGGATCATGGAACACACCTCGGTGATATTTGACCACGCATCCAGATAGGATGTCGTGCTCAACAGGAAGGACTCCGGTGGCGGACTGGCGACAGTCCTGAGTGTGGCGCGGAGCGACCGTCGCACGTCCTTGGAAAGCTCCTCGATTGCAGTTTCGGTGTGATCGTTGAAGTACACTTGGTAGCCCAGGTGGGGCAGCAAGCCCGCGAGAGCCGAGACCGGGGCGAATTCGCCGACGTACGGCAGGTACTGTATGCCACCACTTCGTCATCTGAACTGCGCGAGAAGCGGTAAGAGGAATCGTACGGGAATGACGAGGCCGACGACGGCAGTGATGAGGTCCGTCCTCGTGCGCGCCGTCTCGTAGCAGACTTGGGTGCCCCAATCGTGCCTTGAAATCGCACGTCAACCAACAATGCGAAGAAAAGAAAAGGCACGGAACGCACCCCACGCAGACGGCCTTCTCAACCTTTGCGTGCTCCAAGATGCACGCCATGTCGCTGACCAGATCAGGGAGCGTGCCGGACGTTTTGATATCGCCTGGGTACGCCGACGCCCCGTACCCACGTAGATCCGGGATGATCAGACGGTACTCCGTCTAAAGCGACACGAGGTGAGCTATGACGCGCGGAACGTGGTGGAAGCAAAGCCACGCACTTGGAACTCCTCTATCTGGTATTTCCAACTGCTCCACAAGCTGGGCCAGCCGTGGACCATGAGCAGCGTCTTCTCCGCCGTGGGGTTGATATCGATGTACTCTGCAAAACAATCGAGTGAGAACGCACGAACGAGCTTCGCCCAACCGAGCACCCTCACGGAATTGCAGCGCGACCTCCCGCTCCAGTCCGTCCGCGCGATTGACGGCGGCGCACGTCGCGTTGATCATCGCATAATCACGAGGGTTGAATTCGGCGGGCGAAAGGCCGATGCTGACGAGCAAGGAATTGAGAAAGACACGCAACATGGCTGCACGGCGGGCGAGGGGGGGGGAGATGAATGATTCGAGTCCGTTCCGGCGCAAACAGCCCTTTATATATGGGCGGAGAGGGCGCAACCAATGGTGTCACAGATTTAGCTCGAGGACATCGCATCATTGCACAAAGTAGCCCGGAAGATTGGACCTGGCCTGAGACGCCCATCACTGCACTGGCCGACGCAGCCTTGCAGTTCCGTCATACGGTCATAGCCCGGGCGAGTCATCGGTGTGCACACTCGGAAGCAGGTAAAAAACAGAGCCTCGCAGTCTTCTGCATCTCCAGAAAAAGGCCAAGAGGACCGGGGCGAGGACCGTGAACAAGACGCAAGGGGCCTCTGGGTAAACCGGACGTCGACGTTGTGATCCTCGCGAGTGCCGAGAGCGCCAGTCGATGATAAAACCAAGACCGGTAGTTCCTCGCGCCGGATGGTGGCAAAATTCAAGAAGACCCACAGATGTTGTATTGAAGGGGAGGGAGACATGAATGCCAATAAAGCGATGAGCATGAAGCGGTGCCCGGGATGGATGATAGTACTTACGTACCGAGGACCTCAGATCGGATGGTACGCCCTCGTTAGTCTGCGGGCGAGACTGGTGAAAAGCTTCGTGGGATTCAGAATCTTTAAGGATCCGGGGAAGAGGATACACCGAGCGAGGGCGACCGAGCGAAAGGTGGGACACCGTATGAGAGGATCCCGAGGTACGAGGGTTGACTCCATCGACGTCTGCTTTAGGAGACTAGGACACCGGACAGTCTAGTAATGGCGGGACAGAGCTACTAACAAGTAACCGAAGACTACGTCTCGGCAAAGTCCGGTAACAAGTTGTTCAAGTGGGCCGTGGCAGGCTGTGCCGCTGTGGCATCCATACGGCACCCTCTTCGGTATGTACTTACAGTATGTATTACTCGCGATCGCACCGATCTGACAAAGATCGAAAGATATGGATACACAGAAGGTAATCCTATCCAGGCAGGCTTTTCGGCGTGCAGCTCAATGGTTCCGTCGAGTAAAAGTAAGTGAGTAGTCCGACAGTACCGCCTACATAGTGGACGGGTATTCATACTACGTTCCCTTCCTGCCCGACCGAGACTTGGTGGGCCGTGGAACGTACACCGGCTCTTCAGCTTCATCGCCTTCACGAAGATCATCTTTGACGCCACCAGATGGTCTGCCGCGCTTTTTAGCCGTCGCAGCCTCTTTTCCCTTCGAAGCAGACGCTTTCCTCTTGCCCTCCACCTTCTTTGGCTTCTTGATCGACGGGTCCACCCAATGCGCATAGGCATTGGCGATCGAGCGTGCAAACGCTTTGTCGTATCCAACACACCGCATGACGAAGAAGCCTAGTTGCTGCGAGGCGGATGAGGACAATTGACACAGAGGAAAGGGCTCGCGACTACCGACCTGCTTTCCCAGGTCAAAGTCTTGCCTAATTTCCTCCGCGGTGACGTCCTGATAGGCGTTTTCATCAGCATCTGCTCGTTGTACTTGAGCCTCGGTCGGGTCGGTGCCGTGTTCCCGTCTGTAAATAACGGAGAACCGAATGCGCTTTCCCCAATCATAGCGCAGAAGAGCATGCGCCCACGCGTTTCGCACCTATGCTCGAAATCAGGTCGACAGATCCAGCAAACAAATGAACAGACTTACTCGAGTAGTTTGGAGTATCCACTCTTGCTGCGTTAGGGGCTCTCCCTCCACGAGTTCGTATTGGCCGAGATACCTCCACTGGTTGGGACTCAGACCCACGAACGTGTAGGAAACATGGCCAGTCAGCCTGCCCTTCTGTTCTTCTGGTTCCTTGACTGGTGTCACAGAAGAGGGATTCTGGTCGTGATTATTGCCGCCGTCCTCAGCCTGGAATTCTTCCTCGTTCTCTTCGTCTTTAGGTGCACCGTCCGAGTCCTTGTTATTGCCTTTCCCCAGTGGCTCTTGCAAGAACCACACGCCTGGAAGGCCCGCCTCGCGAGGGGCGTTAGGATGACGGTCCAAGCTAGCAAACATGAGGCTTCGGATACCATGCTTGGCCACCCTCTCCTCCGCGATGGTTGGGAAGGTTCCTTGACTAGAGCCGCCGTAGACGCTGCTTATGAACTTCCTAGACACCGCGGCTTCCTTTACCTCGGTCTCGATATCGATCTCGAAAGGCTTGACTCCGACAGCGTCGAAGCGGCTTTGTATGGTTACGGCGTCGAACACCATGTCCTCTTTGGTTTTGAACACGATATTCTGCAGAGGAGGAAACACCAGTCAAGCGCCGTGAACATCGGAGGAAGGTGCGTCGGACTTGCTTTGGAAGGCTCTCTCAGAGGTAAGGGCTCGTCGACGGGCTCGGGCTTAACATGAATGGGTTCCGGATTGGAGGTGGGTCGTCGAGAGGATGCGTGTGACGGTGGTGGGGTGGAAAGGCGAGACAGTTCTCTATCTGGCATGGGATCGTCTGGGTCGTCGTCGCCAGCACCGAAATCATCTACGATCGGGACGTCTTCACCACTAGAAGAAATGACAAGGTCAGTCGTGTTGCAGTCTACGATCGCGTAGCCCATACTTTGGCGGAAAGCTTACGGGACGGAATGGGACGACAGATTGGTGCATCGACGACTTGTGTCTTTTCATTGGCGGCGGCGTCGCTTCTTCCTCCTTTTTCTCTGCTTTGACAGGTATTCGCCCAAGGAATTCAGGTCCGATGTACGAGCCTAGAGGAGACGCCGACCGTTTCTTGATGATGCGCACCACCGACTTGCGATCTGTCGACGCAGACTGATTCTGCTGTTCAAAGAAAGTCCATTAGGTCAGTGCCACGGGACATTCATTAATGGAAAGGTAATATCCTCTCACTTCGCTAGGTGCATCGATGTCGATGATGTCTGCTGGTTCAACTTTGGCCGCCGTTAACTGGGAAGTCTGGACGCCTTTGTCTGCCTGAGCATAGGATGTACTGGTTCATTAGTCTTGCGCTGACGATTCGGAACTGTGTTCTGACCTTACCCTTTCTTTGACCGCCGCCTTGCTGTTTCCCTTCAGCTCTGAGGCCTCCCTACGCAACTGGTCGAGTGTTTGCTTCAATGCTGCGTTTTCTCTCGCCAGCGCATCGGCGCTCGTCTGTTGCTCTTTCTCGGTCTTGACTCCATTCGACGACCCGTCACTGGTCATGGACAAGACTCAAGACCTGCGATGGCGGCGAGATGCGTTGGAGCTCGCGACGAGGTAAATTTGGGAGAATCAGAGGAAAGGATAAGAAAGAGCGCTGCGAGCGGCGGAAGACGTACGAAATATAGGAGCACTACTTATGGTGTAGAGGTTCGAGTTGACGTTAACCGGCAAATGCCGGTGCACAACCGCCCAACACCGCACCAGTCTCATGATGATCTCGACCTCCATCCTCGACGGCTCTGCCTCTGACATTACGGTATGGACCCCCTACGGGATTGAGCTGAGTTGGATGTACAAAATCGAACTACTTCGTTGAATGACTGGAGTGCGGCGGACAATTACGCCGGCGGTTGAACATCATGATGCAGTTCCGATTCTCCGATGGAAAGAGTATCACTACTAGTACTAGTAGCAGTAGATGTTTATTTAAAGTGCATTGTTAGAGGCCTCACGCGCGCGCAATATGTAGATAGATCATCGGAATCAGGAATGACAACAATCAAGCCAACTTTTTACACGTTCATTAGAAGTTGCCAAGTTCCAACCTGCGTCTGAACAAGTCCGATAAACACCCAAGGTGGTTTTGAAACGAACGGAAGCTCACACCCTTTCCCCGACATTCACATACATAAGGAGCGACCTTTTTCAATCGTCGGCACGAGGCCTGGTGCGGATCCCTGGGCGAGATCTTGTGCCTTTGGGGACGTAAGCTATCTCTTCCACGTCCCCATCCCCGTCGTCGTCTTCAACGACAATAGGTGTACGGGTTTTGGATGTGGTGGGCTCCCGAGCTTTCGTGCCGCTGGAAGCTTTCTTCGGTTTCTGCACGCGCTTCTTTTTCGACTTATTGTTGCCTGTTTCACTCGGCGTCCACGTGTTGAAACGCTCTATAAGCGATCGCTGAAACGCCTCGTCATAGCCAACACAACGCATCACAAAGACGCCTAGTTGCTACACGAGCGATCGGACGTATTGAGACCACAGAAGTACGGGAGAAAGCTGGACGACGTGCCTGTTTCCCCAGGTCGAAATCGTTCTGTATCTCGACGTCAGTGACATCCTTGTACCCGTTCGGGTTGCTCCATGCAGCTCGCACTTCTTCCAAGGATGGTTCTTCTCCGCCGTGCTCGCGCCTGTACAAGACGCGGAAGCGGACGCCTGTGCCCCACCCGTAACGGTAGAGATCGCCCGCCCAAGTTTTGCGAACCTACAGTCGAAAGTCAGCGTCATTCTCGGCGGTATACAGAAAACAGGAGTCTTCTTACTCTAGAGTCTTGCAAGATCCACTCTTGCTGTGTAAGAGGCGCAGCCTCGATAAGCTTGTACTGCCCAACATACCGCCATTGTTTCGGGCTAAGCCCAACGAACGTGCGGTAGTCCGGGTCCGTCACGTCGTTGGCTTTCTCGTCTTCGCCGCCATCACGGTCCGCATCAGGCTCGTCCTTCGGTTCAAATTCAGGCCTGTCTTCCTCCTCCCCCGCCTCTTCCTCTTTTTTGACATCAACACCGTCACGCGACCTTCTCAGCTCCTCGTAAGGCTCCTCCAAAAACCAGACGCCGGGCATTCCTGCTTCCTGCGGAGCGTTCGGGTGGCCTTCCAGGCGGAGAAACATGAAGTCCTTCAGCCCGTGCTCCTTGAATTTCTTCGCGGAGAAATGGGGGAACGTCATCTGTGCGGACCCCCCGTAGACGCTGCTTATGAACTGCCTGCTGACCACGGCATCTTTGATTTCCGGATCGAGGTCGACAGTGTACGGCTTCACCCCGGCGGCATCGACGCGTCCTTGAACGGTTGCAGAATCGAATTCGAGGTCTTTCTTGACTTTGATCACGATGTCCTGGGTCTGATGAACGAGAAAAGCACCTGTAAGCTCGAGGACGATCGTTGTGGTGGCAGGATGATAAACCTCACCTTGCGCGGCTGGCCTGAACCCAGTCGAGTGATTTCAGGTTCTTCAGGCTCCGCCTTGGGGAGTTTGAAAGCTGGCCGCCGAGGAACCGGAGGTGTGGGCGATCGTGGCAGGGTAGAAAGTCGAGATAATCCTCTATCCACAACGGGGTCATCATGATCCATACGGCCGGCGTTCCGGTCGTCCACGATCATCGTATCCGACGTATCGTCATCGCTAGCGAAGTGTCAGTCACAAATCCCATCATGGTAAAGTACAATCCACGGACTCATGCGGAAAGCTCATTGGGCGAAACGGTACCACAGATTGGCGCATCGAGGACCGGAGTCTTTTCATTGGTGGTAGCGTCCCGTCCTCTTCCTTCTTCTCTACTTTGGCAGGAGGGCGCCCAAGGAATTCAGGACCAATGTAGGAACCTAGAGGGGAGGCCGACCGCTTCTTGATGTTGCGCACGGCCGACTTGCGATCTTCCGGGACGTGCTTCTGCTGGAAAACGTCCATCATGTCAGTGTCACGAGAGAGCGGCCATAGGAATAACGCCTCACGTCACCGGGAGCATCGATGTCGATGACCTTTGGCCGCTCGACTTTGATTGTAGTTGACTGGGCGGTTTGGACGCCCTTGTCGACCTGCGCGCAGCAACAGAATGCGTTAGTCTCGCGCAGACGTCTCAGAATTATGTTCTACTCCTACCTTTCCTTTGACCGTTGCCTTACTACCACCCTTCAGCTCTGCAACCTCCCTACGCAATTGATCGACGATGCGTCTCAGCGCCGCGTTTTCTTGCTCCAAAGCGTCGGCGCCCATCGGGTTCTCCTTCTCGATATTTGCGGCAAACTCGTCAGCCATGGACAAGGCTTGGAGAGCTGCGATGGTGGTGGAACGGGTTCGAGATCAACAACCGTGCTGAAGTACGCGTGCAGAACCTGCCTTATCCGATGCCGACAGTCAACGAGGCAGCACCTCCCACGTTCCAAGTCCCGCCTCCTCACCCCAGGCCGATGCATAAAGACATCGACCTTGGCTCAAAATCGAACAGGTCTTTTATTTCGATAGACTACAGTATAAGCAAGTTTGGGGTATTAGCAGGCCAGGGACGCAAAACACTTATTACATGTGCGGTAATCGAACATGGCGCTCATAATACATCGAGGCTGCGAGAAGTACACGCCGAGTAAAACGAACCAAGCAGAAGGGGAAATGGGAGGGGAAAGGGGAAGGTCCATCATGAGGAAGACACCATTGCATCCTCGTCCGCGCGCACTTCGTCCACAAACTCCATCACTACCTCGTCCAGTTCGCGGATCAAGGCGTCCCTGTCCCACTCTGTTCGGTGCCGCCAGACGCATCCCAAGCACGACGCACGCAGCTGCTCAAGCTGTTCGACGTTCAACATGGATGTATGGCTTCGCAGCTTCTCCCTCAGGTTAGATAGCTGGAAGTCATCGACATGGAAGTCGGGGAGTGGGGTGGGCGTTCGTTCGATCACCATAGGCTCCGGCTCCGGCTCCGGCTCAGCTACGACAGGCGCTGGATTTTCCTCGGGCAAGGATAAGTTGACGGGTTCGGACACTGGTACGGGTACGGGTACGGGTACGGGCTCTTGTGGGAGTTTATAAGGCGAAGGACTCCGGGCGGGCATCGGTTGCGGCTCGATGATCCGCGGAAGGGGCTGATGTCCGAAAGGTGTCGGTCCGTCCACTATATGCGCCAAAGTAGGAGGGAGTGACGGGAGGTTGTAGGTGGATGGCCCTGCTACAGGCGCATCGAGTGGAGGGAACAACTCCGGGAGTACTTCGCGAGGTTTGAAGAACGTGTTGGTGGGCGACATGGGATTGAGAAGTGCAGGGTCAAACCCCCCGGACCTCTGAAGCGAAGGCTCAGGGAATGTGAATTGCTGCTGAGGAACAAAGTGATGCTGAGGGATAGGCTGTTGTTGAAGAGGAGCGGGAGCAGCGAAGCCGTCGATGCGGTTCCCAAATATGGTAGGATCCAAGGGTGCGCTGGGAATATAACCGTTCATCATATCGCCGTTTGCTGGTGACAACTGGGACGCCAGGTCCGAGGGACCTGCACCGTCTGTGAAACGCACGGCGCCCAAAGACTGGGTAGAGCCCCTTGGAGGGAAGGCGTTGATAGGATCGTCTTCCTCGCTAGCCACCCTCGATCGCTTCGCACCCCGCTCCTCGCCGTTCGCATTATCCTCCCCAGACGCTTGCGACTCCCCCTGCGCCTCGGTGGACCTCTGCCTCTTGAGACGGCGTTCCAACTGCGACGGATCGCTGATCGCGAACTCTGGTTCTTGTCCGTTGTTGCGCGCGCTCCTTCGAATACCAGGGGCCTGAGCATCAGCACCGTTCGTAGCGTTGGCCTCCGCCTCCTGCGATTCACGGTCTTTCTGGCGTTGATTCTTTCGTTCCTGCCGGCGCTGACGCTCACGGACCGCCATGCGCTCGCATTCGAGACGAAACGTGGGGTCGAAGTCTTGAATGCTAACCTCCGCGGCAGTGTACATGGCCTGGGCCCTGAAAAGGCGCTCGGGATCGGCACCATAATGGGCGTTGGCGTTGTGGACCATCTTGCCGACGTCCTCGAGGAAGCTGTGCGGAGTAAGGTAGCGATCCTTGTACAACTCGTTGTGCATCTTCTCTAAGTCCATGTTGAAGAGCTGGGGTCGAGGCGGCGATGACGGCGGCGGCTGGACAGGCTGGACAGGCGGAGCGGGTTGGGCGGGTTGTTCACTAGTTGCGGCAGGTTCTCCATTGATGTTGGTATCCACCCTGTCTTCGTGGATCTCGATGACGCCGTTTGTCTCGATGTGGCCATTCACTTCGGTGGTGGTGGTGGTGGTCACCATTTCTACCACGGTAGGGATAGGAGGAAAGACTTCATCTAGCGACGGGAAGGGATACTCCTCCTGCACCAGTGCGTCAGTACGACGTCGCAGACGCTGTGGCGACAACTTACCGTGGCCGGTTTTGTGAATCGCTTGAACTTGCGCTTGAGCTCAGTGAGGATGGGGCCGAGGCGGTACCTGAGCAAGGTGATCAAGCGCGCGTCGTGTTCTTCCTGGACGGCTAGCTCCGCCGCCGAAGGTTTGCGGGGCTCGAGGGGAGGCGCAATGGGAAGCTCTTCCAGGACGCGTTTCTTGCGCTTCATGCCGTCAGGGAAATGATTCGGCGGCCGCTGAACATCTTTCAGAATAGGTTGGAAGAACTCGTCGCGTTGTGATTCCGTCGGCTTATGAAGCTCGACGCGGTTTTCACGCGTTGACCCGAACCACGCGCGTACATCTCGAGGTAGGGACATGAACGATCCATCAACGACGGCTAGGAGAAGGATAGGATCCGTTGGCGCGAGAGTATTCAACATTGACTGAACCGTGCTTCGAGCGGTTTCCGAGACGGCCGCACACCAGCCCGAAAGCGAAGGAATGTATATGATGGAGGGTTGCAGGCGCTTCGCCTCGACAAAGAGCTGGACTATTGCCGCCTCTGGCGTCTGTCGTCCATCGTCAGAGTCCCGCTCGTGGTCTAGATGAAAGATGAAAGTATGACTGACCCTTGTTGAATCGCCGAGGAGCGTGCCCAAGTCGAGGTTTTGCACGTTGAAGCCTTCTAAGTGGTGGAGAGCGGCCGTAGCGACGTAGCTTTGGCCCATACCGGCTGGTCCATGGAGAATAACTCGAGGACGGAAGACGCGAAGTGTTTCCATGGCTGAGGTAAGAGGTCAGCGGAAGTCAAGCTAACAACTCAACAAAACTTGCATTGTAGCATCATCTCCCTTTCAAGAGCCCCGCCTTCGCCTTCGTCTTCCCATTCCGCCTCCTCCAGTGCGGTTCTCTTCTTGCCGACTGGCATGACCTTGTCCAGCACTGCCTTGACGCGATCCAAGCCATCGGAAAGAAGAGGTTGGAGTTGGACCGGAAGTGGGGTCGCAACAGATGACGAAGAGCGAGCAGAGGATGGGACGAGCTCTGATGGTGGAATTGTGAGAAGAGCCCCTAGAAGTGGGCCGAAAATACGCACTCTTGACAGAGATCATGAAGTCTCTTAGTTCGACCCCGATTGTCTCTGGTTTTAGCAGCAGACGATCATTCGACTTGTAGATTTGAGGGTACCGTCGTTGGACAGCGTTGAGGGCGGCCTCGGTGCACAATGCCTAAGCACACATCAGTATCGCGTTTACCCCAAAGACACAAACGACAACATACCCGAAGGTCGGCACCACCGTAACCCTTCGTCAACTTTGCTAATCCTGCGACATGCTCCTTGCCCTTCTCCCCGTCCCACCCGTCCCATTTCTTCGTCATGATACCCAATATCTTCTCCCGTGCATCGAGGCTGGGAAGCGGAAAGTAGAATTCTCGATCGAAGCGCCCAGGGCGACGAAGAGCGGGGTCGACAGCGTCTGGCCTGTTCGTTGCACCAATGACCACCACCTGGCCTCGACCATCCATTCCGTCCATAAGCGCCAGTAGAGTGGAAACGATGGAAGCATGGATTTGATCTTGCTTTGAGGATCGCACCGGCGCGAGGCCGTCGATTTCGTCGAAAAAGATGATACTGGGTTGGCAGTTACGAGCTTCCTCGAACAGGAGACGAAGTTGACGCTCGGCTTCACCGACCCACTTTGACAAGACGTCGGCACCTTTGCGCATGAAGAAGGCTATAACAACATCGTAAGCAGATGAAGAAACGAATGAGAGGAAATTATACGAACAGATGCCTTTCCCGTTGGAACGCGTGCTGGCCGCTAAGGCACGAGCCAACAACGTCTTTCCAGTACCGGGAGGTCCGTGGAACAACACGCCCCGTGGAGGTGTCAGGCCAAATCGTTGGAAGACCTCAGGGTAGAGCAGTGGCAGAAGGGTCATTTCCTTCAGGGAGTTGATATCTGCATCGACATTAGCAGACAGCAAGCAGAAAAAGAAGAAGCAGTACGCACGATCGTCTAGACCTCCAACCTCGTCAAATGTCACGTTCTGATTGACCCCAAGTGGATCGGCATCGGCCAACGCTAGATGCAGGTAAGAAAATACCAAAGACGACCAGAAACCCCCGCGCACCTGAATCGCCAACTTTGCCAAAATTTGAGGGGGCTCCCGCCGCAGCCGCGAGGTCTGCAGGTGCCAGGCCACTCGGACCTGCACCAAGTCCTCCAGCCAACGCCGCGCCACCGAAGCCTTTCCGCGGGGATCGCGTGGGCGCGTCCGAATCCTGACGACCGTCAGACTTGTTGCCTACCGAAGAAAGGGAGAACTCACCGAGTCGTCCGCTCCAGGGATACCCAAGAATCTGCCCAATTCTGCACCAGTTGCACTCCATCCTGGACCTTTCTTGCCCTTATTGAAGTGCGTCCGTCCGCCGCCCTTGGGTTTCGGAGGCGCCGAGGGGATTTCTTCAAGGGGTGGAGGGATCGCATAGTTGACTTTGGCCCGACGGCGGAGAGCGTACGGTTTTCCGTCCGATTCGTCGATAATCTCGACGTCGCCTTCTCCATCCATGTCGGCGTCCATATCCATGTCGGGTTCGGGTTCGGGCTCTGGCTCTGGTTCCGGCGATGAAGTGTGGAGAGCGTCGTCCATCTCCGCCTCGGAGGAGCCACCGGATCCCTCGGGGTCGTCAACGTAGACGTCCGCGTCCGCGTCATCCTGGGCACTACGACGTGTACGGAGGCCAGGCCGGTTACCACGCGTGATACGCGTCCGACGCGATGGGTTGGCGGGTTGGCGACTACGGCTGCTTCGTGGGCGGACAGGTGGGGGAGGATCGGGTTTCTTGCTTCTACTGCGGGTCGAATACCGCCGACCGGTTTGCTCCTCGTCGCTGCTGAGGGTGGGAGGTGGGGGCTTGTTGTTGCGAATACGTCGGCTCACACGTCGAGGACCATCGTCTTCATCTTCCTCGAGGTCGCCACTGGCGCCATTGGAGGGACCGCCCACGATAGCCTCGCCATCCGCATCTAAACCAAGACCTCCGTCCTCGCTCTCTGACTCCTTGTAGGAAGGTTTGAGGATTTTGCGACCAGAGCGAGAGTGAGTCCAGACTTGGTGAGGCTTGCCGCTACCATCGTCGTCTTCGCCCTCCGCGTCTTCGTCGTGAACGTTATTGGATGCATCCAGGTCGGCGGAATGTGCGCTCTCGTTGTAGAGGGAGCCAGAGGCGGCGGTGCCCGTGGAATCTTTGCGTGTTCGCAGTTGCATGGGGGGCGGTATGCGAAAGGTGAAGGGGGATGGCGCTGAGTTGTTGTCGGAGAAGGATGGGATGATGGGATTGTGATAGTCGAGGAGCTCTGCGCGGTAGGGTGGCGGGTCTTCAGATGGTTGCATGGGACAAAGCAAAGAAGTTGTTACCACAACTTCGTTGCTCAGCGTTGGTTACGTTGATTTCGACTTCGTGCTGAGCGTTTATGTCTTCGTCGTCGTTGTGGCCGACGATGTGGAGGTCGTGGAAGGGGGGAGAAGGACGCTGGACGCTGGACGCTGAGGACAATGGGCGAAAGAGCTTGACGGAGCGTGACGCGTCACGTTGCGGTGGCGATGTCACGCACCGTCACACTCTTCCGATGAACCTCGCCTCCTCCTCCCCGCGCTACACGCCCGCCCGCCCCGACTCCCCCAGACGTTGGATTCCATGGTCCCGGAAGAGAGGGATAGGTGTAGAATCCGGATGACTGCGAAATTGCCCCATTTTTGACCGAAAAGAACGGGAGAAATCGACTGAAACTTGGAAAAATGCCGTGGGCGTGCGTGTGGGCTCAGAAGGTGGTGGTTGCTGCAAGGAAAGGAGCAGCTTTTCGTCGTCGTTTCTCGTCGTATTTCGCCTCATAGCGGTCACGAGAAGCGCGCTGAACTTTCTATTTCAGGAAGGTGTCACGTGCTCGATCGGCACGTCGTCGCACTCCGCCGCCGTTGACTCTTGAGCGCCACGGCTCGGCCCCTACTCACTACTTATTGTCTTTTGCCATCCACCTCGTCGTCCAACATGGCGACCTCAGCCTCCTACACGGCACCCGTTGCGTCGACAAGCAAACCACCAAGCAAAAGGTGCGTACGCGACACTCATTAGATACTGTCGCTCTGACTCTCCCACCAGATTCACCGAAATCTACGCCGGCCTTTCCCCCGACATCCAACGCGCGTTCGTGGAGAAACACCTCGCACTTCTGCTCGATGAGCTTCCCCAGGGATCGCAGAAGGCCATTCTCGACACAGCCGAAGAAACAAGGGCGCGCTATGTCAACATGCCAAACCTCGACTTCGACAGGCGATCTCAGGAGCTCGACAGTCTGTTATCGCTGCGCGACGACGATGCGAAACGGACGGTGGCCAAGGAGGAATCTATTCGAGAAGAGATCACAGGAGAGATCGTTCGACACGTCGCCAACTGGTTGTCCGACATCTGGTCCGCGGGATATGAATACAAGACCAGCTTCGCTCTCGCCCACAAATGTCTAATCCGAACCGCGGAGGTGCTTACTTTAGTCCAGCTCATGGACTCAGGGTGCGTGTTACCATTCGTCTTCGTTCCTTACGCCGCCTCATCCAGTTTAGGTGCCGATGCGACATGGATAACTTCTATGTTGACGTGGTCATCCGGCGTAGAAAAACGTTCAAAACCGTCAAGACGTTCCAATTAACCGGCATCCGCTCCCTCGAAAGAGTCATCCTCTGGATCTGGCGCGACCTGTTCTTGGCTATGCTTGCCTCGAATAACGCGAACGCGTCTTTGATTGCGGATATGCTCGAAGACATTCGGTCTTCCCGTGGCTGGCCAGCGGTGCACCATGTACTCTCGGGTGGGAAAGGTATGTACATCGTTCAATCGCACTCGCATATACTCATATTTATCAGGTGGCGGCTACGGGTGCAACGACGATTATCATGACGACGAGGAGGATGAAGACGATGAGACGGATGAGGAGGAAGGCCATGGAGAATGGGAAGAAGGGCAAGAGGAGGTCGTGGATGACGACAACGACGACGCTTGGTCAGACGATATGCCTCCCCTGGAAAGTCTCCCGGAGGACCTTCCCCATCAACATGTTCATTCCAATCCCATGTCCGCCACCCACTGGCCTCCCATCATCAGCGCTCAAACTTCTCCTCTACGCCAGATCGTCCTCGACTATCTCCTCACCCTCTTCGAGAGCGCCCCCGAAATCACCCTCTACCACGCCATCAAGAGCCTCTCACAGACATCCGCAACGCGCACCAAGCTGCTTGACAACTTGGAGTCCGTTGCACTCACCTCCTCCGACGCCTTCGTTACTGCGCTCGATGTCTACTCCATCGAAGGATTGCCTGACCGCCTCTGGCGCATCATCCACGCCGGGGCCCACCTCTTGCGCCCCCGCGATTACGGGCCCTACCAAAGGGCCGTCGTCGTTCTCGGCCACTCCCGCCTCCACCGTGCTCGTGCTCTCGCGATCGCCACCACCGAGATCTTCGACACCGCCCGCAGCGTCCGCGCCTCTCTCCTTTCCTCCTTCACGCGCCTCGACGACCCCGCCCGGACCAAAGAGCTCTTCACGCTTCTCCGCACCGGGGCCAACGCAGTATCCCGCCCGGACCGCATCGACGCCTGGATCGACGGGATCTCGACGCCCGGCTCTGACTTCCCACACCCATTCTCGTTCGCCGCGATGATGATGGGCATCCCAATCCCACCCATCTCCCCCGAGGACGGTGCGGACGCACTGCTTGACCTCGACCGGGACGACGGCGTGCTGGCGGACCTCCGTGAGGACCTACGACCCAACATGAAGGACCGCTTCGAGAGCTGGGTTGAGGTCATCAGCAAGCTCGGGAAGACGGCGGACGTGCTCGCACGTCTGTACGTCACGATCGCGAAGATCATGCCGTACCTCGCCGCCGCGGACGTCGTCGACGCCATGGTCGGCAGGCTCGCGGACAAGCCTGCAAAACATTACATCTGCGACGGCCTCGACGCGCTCAACGCATTCGCGAAGGGCCAGCGGCGCAAGGCCGCGGCGACCATGGCCAAAACGAAGAAAATGCAGGAGGCGAAGGCGGCGCAGGCTGAGGAGACGAAGGCGCGGAATGCTTCTGCCAGCACCCCAGCGGCGGGGCCCAGCGGATCACAAGCCCAGCAGCCTTCTCCTTCAACGCTCAGGCAACATATGCCTTACCTGTCCAGTACCTTCAACGGCATCGACGACGTCGACTAACCTGCTCTTCTTGGACTTTGGACCTGTCCGATCGGCCCCCTTCTTCTCGTTCTCCTTCATTGATCTGACCGGAGCGAAACAGAAACAGATGCACTATATATTAAGACTTCTACGCCCTGCTATTACGCACGGTGTTCTTCGCCCCTGTATCTTGCCAGCATCTTAATAGCCTCCTCATGACCTCACTGCGCTGATAGACATCCCGCGTTTGGTCCGAGGACTTCACTATCTTATTGTTCATACTTGCGACCGTCACAATGATTCGTTCATTTCCAGCCGTGGCACGGCCGATAATCATCTTACTGGCCAGTCTGTCTCCCCGGGAAATGGTCGTTCATTGGTTGGCTTTCGAGGCAGGTAGTACCCTACAACGTGCTGAATGCATGGTGGGCTCCTCAGCCTAACCGACCCCCGAATACTTCCATCAATAAAGACGATTACAACGATTACATTCTCCGTTCCGACGGCGACTCGAGAAGTATCAACCTGATGCATCTGCACCTCACCCCTTCCGCACGCGAGCGGCGCGACCGCCGCCTGTCATTCCAAATCCAGAAAGCAAAAGAACCGTCCCCGAATCGTTCGCGTGTCCAACACGAGTGAGAATGGCTCTGGACGTCGGCTGACCTTACTTTTTAGTTGTACGCGAAACAGTTTACACGATGTGGACGTCAGTGGAACACGATGGTCGCGCATGGTATTTGGTTTCACCGACAAGTATATCATGGACTGTGGACGGGTCTCTGCCCCCAGTGTCCACTTCGCCCCACCCTCTCACTAGGCCGGCGCATGCTCGCCGTCGCGTCCTCCATTCTCGCCATGGTCTCCGTATAAGGTACGGGCACTTGAGGCTGCTGCTCTACTGTCCAGGCCGTCCACCGCCCTCCCATATTCGCCGCACGTCCATCATGGACGCGCGGCAGACTAACAGCGCTCATGGCGTCGACCCGCGTGCGCACCAGCCATGGCCTTACCCCGAACAACACCGTATAAACTCGGCGGCCCCAACATCAGCGAAAAAGCGTTCCTCAGTTTTTTCCGCGTGTCGTTTACAAGGCTTAGTCGATTATGTAATCCATTGTAAGGGTATCCACCGACGCATACCAGCCTTCCACTATCTTGGATTCGCCTCGCCAAGGCCCCCTCCAGATCCAAAACAGGTCCGTCCCGCTGAAGGTTTTCATATAACTCCGAGAGGCTTGCGAGCATTTTGGCAGGGATTGCAAGTTCACGAAAGGACGACGACACCGACGCTTTGATCGCTCGGACGGCGGACCGAGGAATTCCGAGCGTTCAAGAGCTTAAAACAAGCTCAAGCTCACTCTCTGAGCCTCTCTCCGAGCTCTACCGTCGAAACGCGATCCCGCATGGCTGCGCTTCAGGACCCCGGACTACCCCTGCAGCGTGGTGCTTAAAAGTCGCCCTCGCCCTCAGCCAGCCTCTCCAACAACCGAAGACGCGACTTCGAGAAGTTCAAGGTGCGTGTACTTTTCTTTCGAGTTTGACCGCGAACTGACACCCATGGCATCTCAGAGGCCCTATTATCAGACATTGGGCGAGCGCACGGTACGTCCCCTTTGCTCCTTGATACCCTTACATCGTAGCTGACATTCTCCGTCTACAGTACTTCGGAGTGTAGACTTGATTATAATACACTTGTACTGTCCTTATAGTTATGTCCTTAACTTAGCTGTTTGAAATTAGACAAGATCATTTATTATTCAAAAACAAATCGATTAAATAATATTAAAATATCGCAAGTAATCGAGAGGGCTATATTCCCATAAGGGGAAAGAAAACCGGAGAATCAACCTAAAGTTTAGGTTTAGCTCACCGTTTCGTGGCACTTCTGTGTCATTGTCAAAGCTTGCGGCGGCATTGCAAAACTGAAACTTGGTCCTCTAAACCTGGGTGAAAAGTTCACCGTACGGTGAGTATTATGGCCTTTGTAAAGCCTTGTAAATGTATGGAAGCCAAACGTTTTTTCGCTGATGAACGCCCTCATGGGTCCCGACGTCAATGCCGCATATCCCCGCAGATACTCCGAAGGGCCCACATGTCCCACACATGGCAGAAAGCCACGATACATCGATTCCTGCCCACCCTCATGACAACGTCTTCCAGCGTCCAATCTTCACGAACCCCTTCGACGATACTGCTGCACAGACCCCCAACGACGGCAGCGGGCGCAAATACGACGAAGTACGTATATTCTCCTTGCGTTGCGGATGACACACCGGCATGATTACTTATACAATACACTCAGACGAGCCACGCGCCAATTCCCGTCGACCCCGGCGTAGCAAACTCTGCGCACTTCACCCAGGGACTGTCATCGTCCAACGACTGGTTCGCATACCCAAACCCTTCTTATCCCCAACCCCATCCGGTAGTCTATCACCAGCGTCGTTATCCTCCGCCAGCTCCCTATTACAGCTACTACCCTCGTCCCAACCCAGCGCCTCCTACCCTCAGCTTTGGCGCACCTCAAGCCTTCTCCGTTCCCACAGCTATACATCATTTTAGGAGGGATAACTCTGATGATGCAGGATTGGTTCGTACCCCACGGTCTCGACCATCAAGCTCGAAGCCATACTCTGACGCTCGTCGTCCTCGGCGTACTAACGCCGATCCTCATACGGCGGATAAAGGCAACATCTCCAACTGGACCATGACACCTACGGAGAAAGGCTACACGATTTCCTTCCACGTTATCGTAAGCTCTTGGATTTATCGCCTTCAGCATCTCACGGATACTAAGTGCCGTCATACAGTTTCCCGAGGGCACTCGCAATTAGCACAGCCTGCCACCACGCACAAACCTGGCTAAGTTTCGTGACACCGATCCTTTTTATCACGTTCAACACGCGCATTTTACCGTCAGATGATCCCGCTTTTATTATCGGGTTCCTTTGCCTCTGGCAGGCTACATACATTGTCGTGGATCGGCGCGCGCCGCCTGGTTGCGATTCCCCTGCGGCTTTCCACTTCGTACTTATTTTGTCCGGATTATATCATGGACAGACAGACAGGATTTACTAATTTGCGTTTTCTATCGCTATACAACCGTGCCTGTAGGTTAAGTTGCTGCTCAAGAAACGGAGAAAATCTTCGGCTCGACGTTATCCTTATGTAATGCACCCATTGTTCAGTATTTGCATCTGTTTGGCAAAGGCGTCCACCGTTACATAACCGTGCCGCTCCGCTCAACCTAAGCATATCGGCAGCCGCGCTGTGGATATTACTATGCTTCATTATTACAAGGCATGTAGTTATAACTACTCCATCGTGAAATCCACCAGGAATGCCTTCTTCAAGCAACACACTCGTCCCATTTCTCAACAATGTCCCAGCTGTCCGCCGACAGTGTCTGTTTATGCCGCTGCATGAGATGCTTTTCGAGGCTACCCTTGTCGCGGAATGTTTGGTTGCAGTCGCACTTGTATCTGTAAGAGCAGCGCTCGCTCGGCTCCTCGTGATCCTCTGACGCGATTCGGTGGCTTGCGTCCTCGGGGCTGGGGGAGTTGAGACCGAGAGTATTAGTGGGGAATGGCGTCGCAGGACCGACAGAATCGTACGGATCGGCAGAGTCCGGTTTGGAGGAAGGCCAGTGAGAAGTAGTGGACATTATTATGATGGCTGGCCAGCAAGGGAACGAGAGGACGGTGGTAGGGGAGTCGAGGGAAGGTGGGAGATGTGCATTCGCCGAAGCTCTCTCGGAGGGGTTTTATACTGCCAGCGGAGTGGCCACCGCTCATTTTCTGAACCGCGACAAAGCGTGCAGACAATGTGGAGAGCGCCACAACGGACGACCAGTGGAGTGGCAAGCGGGATAAGGACAATCGGTTGTATGCAGCGTTTAAGCGGCCTGTCAGGTACGGGATGGGCCGGTGTGAAGGACTGGTTTCGCTGAGACAAGGGCCGTCGTTGAACGAAGCCGGAAGCCTGAGGAGATAGAGACGAGCATACAAAGCGTACTTAGGTGCGTTGCCACAATATCGTCATGATAGGACGACAAAGGATCTCACAACAAAACGCCCGCCAACTTGGTCGTCTCGAGGCCGGTAATAGGTTCAGTGTCGAGCCAGGCGCAGATGCATATATTGTTGACGATCAAATCGGACAGTACAGGTGCTATTCCGCGCAAGTCTCCAAGCCCTTGCGACGTGGGTCCAATAACAGGAATGAAACCAGTTGTACGTCTCTAATCCCGGCGCGCGAGGGAAGCTCGATAGCGCCACAGAACATCCAGGCGCCTACATGTCGACTTCGAAAGGGGGTTTTGCATGGCATCGTGGTGTCGCAGCAGATCTTGATGACTGTGATACGCCCTGTTGCAGGTCTCGCCGCGAGTTGACTCCCAGCACGTCACGGCGAGAGTGCTGGCGTCGCGACGAGCGGGACCCTGCGCTATCGAATCGTCTTGCAAGCTGGAGGAAACTATATTGAGACGAGTATGTACGTCGATAGGTTGAAAAAAACATACAATGGGGTGGGAGGGTTGGCGATGGTCGCGCTCCCCATCATTCCTTCGATCTCGTCAATGGTCGCGGGCAAGGCTGTTTGTGTCGTGGTGTTGGGAAGTAGATGCGTGCGTTCGGGTTGAGCGCTGGAAGACATGTTTGGTTGAGCGAAGAGAGAGAAGAGGGCTTGTCTGATCAGTAACTGAGACGTTGGAGTGGCGGAAAGTTTCTCGAGGCGCAAGGGGTTTTAAACGACGCTGGCGCGGGGCTTTCCGGGGATCCAGATCCAACGCAGACAGTGAGAGGCAATGAGAGGCGCGCGGTCGATTTCTTTCGCCACAAGAGGTGGCCACAGAGATACTATGCATAACAGGAAGTAGGAGGAGATATGCACAGACCGTCACAATGGTGGAAAGAGAAGACAAAGGACACTCTTCTCCGTGGCACGAGTGGCAAAGTAGCCAGGCGTTGTGGCAAGTTTTCTCTCTTCGTCAAATGAAAGATTCTGATGATGGTCATAGCAGATGGGGTGGCAATTGGCATAATAACACCTTACTCTACCTTACTGTCCAATTTAGATATCCTGTGCGCCGATCCTGCGTCCGTCTTTGTGATGTTTCGTCCTTGTTTGTAGCCAACTGACGGACTTTGACCATCACTTTCCCTGTGGATCAGAGCACTTTGAACGGAGCTTAGTGTAAGTAACATAGAGTGTTGACAAGGACGATAACTTACGAGCAGTTGACATCGTCGTTGTGACGGGTACTATCGGGAGAGCGGGGCGGGGAAAGGCGCGGGGAAAGCCGGAGTCGTGTTCGTGAATCTCAGAGTCAGACCCGCCGCGCCAACCCGCAGTAGTCAAGCTAGTGTTGGATCGGCCAAAAAGTGTCCTTTCGTACAGCAGAGAATGTGGGGTTTGGGCCATCATGGGAGAGCATACTTCGGACTCTGGAGACGGAGTCGCTGTCGACCGACGGCGGAGCGCGATAGCAAAACGGTCACGTGATACATTTAACGCGTGAACCAACTTCCCAGTTGTTGCCTTTTTGTGTTTCTCCTGATACCACCATCGTGCACAACGAAAAAACCAGATTTCTCGTCGTACAATCCGCTTCCCGAAACAATGCCCGAACCTTCAGCAGACGGGAACGACATTCTTTCGGCCGCGGGCGGGGATGGAGGGCGCTTCGCAGAGGCGGCTGTCCCGATTTAGGAAAGTTTGGGCTTCTTCCCTCAACTCCGTCACTCAGCGTATTCGCTCTTCTGTCTTCAACTTGGACCACCACATCCGCATGGCGTCGACCCCAGGGATCTTGCAAGCGACCGCTGAACCGGACGTTCCAGCCAGCAACGACGAGGACAGAATCCCGTTTCCTTCGTCGCAGCCGCCAGACACGCCAGGCGAGTCCTCGCCTGATCGTGTGTAGTTTTCACCCGGCTAACGGACGTCTACAGCGTCCAACTCGAGCTCCGCAAACTCGCAGTCGACCAGCTCGGACAAACTGGCCGATCTCCCCGCTCCATTCCCCTCGTCGCCCGCATCGCGTCCGACGCGCGCCTTCCACCGCAGCCTCGAAAGCGCGGGCTCGGTCTCTGCCCCGGACGTCCGTGGGTCCCCATCAGGAAGCCCAAGGGTGAACGCCATCGCACACAGCGCGTCGGACGGCACCGTGGGTCGGGAGACCCCGCCCAGGCAACGTGTTTCGTTCGAGAGCGACCGTATGTCATTGCCCAACTTTCCAGGGCCGCGACAAGGTGAGCTGTCCCACATCTTGATCCTCTTTTTTCTTTTGAGAGGGCCGAGTGGCGCGAAGTGAGGGTCGGGGACGGCTGTGCGCTGGATGGATCTGAGCCGAGGATTGGGGAGTCGATGTTGCAGGAGCGGTTTCGGGAATTGAGTGTATTCGGGTGACGCACCAACGCTGCTTACTTAGTGGATCCGACGGGCTTAAGCTACTGGCTCTCCGCCCGCGTCCGCATTCGTACCTCACGGGTGCGGAGACGACAGAGGCTTGCCTAAAGGACGGACACGCCCATGTCTCGCCGACCCTCTTCCCCCCCACTTTCCCTTCATGCACGTTCCCGGCCTCGACTTGGTTGAAAACGTCGCTGACCACCTCCACGCAGCTGTGCGCCCCGCCCACGTCGGCAACAGCGAGCCCGTCCTCCCAAGCAGCCTCGGCACCTTTTCGGCTCTTGCAGGCATACGTTCCGCTCACTCGAGCCTTCAGCAAGACCACCATGGCCGCGGACACTCACACGCGAGGAGCATCAGCGGCGAGTCCCCAGCTCGTTCCCACTCCCGGCATACCTCCCCTCTCCGCGCCTTCATCGACCGCTGGCCAACGCTCCATAGAGCTCGCTCTCGCGAGGAACCTTTCATTCCTATGGACCCCTACCGCCTCCGCGCGCCCTTCTTCTCCCTCGTCCACTGCATCGGGCGCCGTGACTCGGACTCCATCATCAGCTGCGAAGGCGCCCCCGTATGTCGCTGCATCCCCGTCTTCCACTCCCACACCTTCCACCGATCCCATATCTTCTTCCTAGAAACTTTCCCCCGCCATCTTTACCTGCATCTTCTCCTCCGCCTCCCGAGCCTGTACTTTTCCCGTGTCTCGAAGATCTTCCAAGAGGCCGAGGTCAGCCGGCCAGACATCCAGCGCATCGTTGAGGCTTGCGCCCCGCTGGAGACCGCCGAGGCCGCCCAAAGCATCGAGGCGGGTACAGCGGTGCGACTCCCGTTCCCGGAGGATTGGACGGTCCCAGTGGTATCACCTGCCCTTGCCCGGTTCAAGCAGTCGTGGGAGGACTTTGTGGACAGTCTGATCAAGGAGTGGAAGACGCTCAACGTCGTATCGGCGCTATTACTCTCGTATGTTCCTTCCACCAACTTTTATTGTCGTTGCTGTCTCGCTGACGCGTTCGATAGCGCCATCCTCACCATGTTCCAGATCCCAAGCGCAGCGAATGACCCGCTGACCCGCACGGCCGCGCTCCTCTCGCTCGTAAGCGGGATCATGAGCCTCTCGTACGGCTGCGTCTACATCGTGCGCTTCGGGACGATGCGGAGCATGCACCGCGCATCACGCTGGGCCGACGTGCGTTTTTTTTCCTTTCCTGTCTTCGAATAGCCACTGACGTCCCCTCAGGAAGCGCGGAACAGCAAGACGGGCGTGTTCTGGAACGTCTGGGTGCTCCTCGCGCTGCCAGGGGTGTGGCTCGCATGGTCGATGATCGCCTTCCTCGTCGCCATCCTCTCCTTCGTCTGGCGCACAGGCTCGACCGGGGACCCCACCGACGACGAGCAGAACGCGCGCGCGCTGAGCCCCGCGCAATCCCTCGGCCCACGCATCACGATCACCTGCCTCTTCGCCATGGGCCTCGTCTACTTCGCGCTCGTCGTGCAGACGTTCCGGAGCTACGGCGCGAGCACGCTCGTCAAGGAGGGCACCCACCGCGCGTTTCGGATGGGCCACCACGGGCACCGCAGAACTCGCAGCGAGCGCGACCTCGAGCGCGCGGAGCGGGAGAGCGGCGACGAGGACCGGGGGCGGGGCCGCGCGAGGGGTATTGGGAGGGACGTCAAGATGTCGGCGATGGGTCTGGGGCTGAGCGGGGTCAGTCCGGAGAAGGCGCGGGCGCGGGCGGGCGCGGAGAAAGGCGAGGAGACTGAGGAGGGCCAGGCGAGTGGGTCGGTGTCTCCGTTTCGCATGTGATCCCGTTGACGTTCGTTCACGACCCTGTGAGTTCTCCGTTCCCCTGGACCGGGTGGCCGACTCACCGGAGCTTTGTTGTATAGGTTTTGACGGCCACTTCTCGTTCATGTTCTTGATCATGTTTTTCTGCACGCTCTTCACGCTTTTCACGCTCCTCCTCCTCTGCATGTTATACTTATACCTCATATTGTCGATGATACCCAGTCGGTATCGGTAATCGCTCTGTATCAGCCTGTTGCCCCCACTTGCACCGTGTATTTTGTCATGCCATTGTAACTCATACCTGCACTCCGAGTTGTTCAAGTTATGAATAGAAAACGACGTATGGCTCCTTTTTCCACGCCGTTTCATTCCTGTAATACCTACTCCGACTTCGTCTCAACACTACTTTCAATCCACCCAACCCTTTGACGGCCTATCAAGTCCCTCTCTGGTTCCTCGAGAAACAAACGACAGCGTTCATCATGCGGCAGACTTCAGCGCCGCGTCAACAACCTCAGTCATCGCTATCACGGCCTCCTCCTCGAGCGTCCGCCCGACCAGCTGCAGCGCCACCGGTGCGTTCTTGAAGACCTCTGGATCGTCTGACCACAATCTCGCGTGAGCAAACGAACCACACCCTCCCCACGAACGACGCACAGAGATTATAGACTGTCTCGTCCCACTCCGAGATGAACTCGTGCGGGGGTTTCTTGCCATCGAGTGCCGGGTCCACCCTCGTCACCGGGAAGGTGCACGCAGCGTAGTCCAACGCATTAAATACACGCGTGTACGCCGCGTACCTGTGGAGAGCCACGGCCGTCAGCCCCCCTTACCCCGGCATCGCCAACAGGAACCTAAATCGTACGTATTCTTTCCGTGCGGCGGCGCAGCCCACGGCGCCACGGGCGACACAAGCGCATCCACCGGTCTCCCCGTCGACGTCGTCGCGGCGGTGGCCTCCCAGCGGTCGAGGTACTCCTTCCGCAGACGCAGGCGCCGCTTGTTGTGCTGCCAAAACTCGTAGGCGGAGCTCCGGGCGAGCCCCGTGGCGTGTGGGCTCTCGTCCGGGTCCCCCTGTGCCATGCTGCGCAGGAGCGGCTCGCCGGAGGCTTGCACGACGACTTGGTAGTCTTCATCGCCCACGGCGGAGAAGATGCCGCGCTGGGTTCGTGGACCAATTCAATTTCGAGTCGCGTTGGGGAGAACCGACAAGTAGGCTGGCAGGACGCACCGTCACCTGGAAAAGCTCGGCGTGTTTGTAGGGCTCCCAATCGACGACTGTAGGTGGGATGGCTACGTCAGTCGACGTTCACGGTGTGACTACAGAGCACGACGCGTACCTTCATGCCCAGCATCCAAGAGCGCCTTCTTCGTCATCTCCAACGCCCGCAGGATCGGCGGATGCGGGATTGTCACGCCCTCGGACCATATGAATCCAAACACGAGTTTCGTACCGCCACCGTGGTGGACGAGCCCGTACGCGTCTTCATCCCACGGCTTGCGTATCGCGAGTGGATCCCTGCGCCACGGTTTCGCGTCCGCGACTGCCTTCATGAACGCTTTGACGCCGCTCAGACTCCGCGACAGGGGCCCTAGGACGGAGGGAAGCGAGTCCTGGCCTTCGAGCGAGTTGGACGCGCCCGTGTACGGGACGCGGTTGCACGAAGGGCGGAGGCCGTAGAGGCCGTTGAAACCCGCGGGGATGCGTATGGACCTGTCCGTGAGATTGCGGTCAGATTTCGTCCCATTGAGAACGAGGTGGAAGGACGCGCACCCGCCCAAGTCAGATCCCACGCCGAGAGGGCTGCCTTTCATCCCTAAGAGCGCGCCCTCGCCCCCGGACGAGCCTCCCGAGGTGAGTGCGCGGTTGAACGGGTTGACCGTGCGTCCGAAGACCAAGTTGAATGTTTCGGGCCACTGGTCCGGTCATCAGACAGAGCTCGTTTTTCTGGATGAAACGGTCCCCTCACCATGAGCGTCTGCGGGACGTTTGTGCGCACGAACGGGACTGCACCGGCGGAACAGAGGACCTCGGCGATCACAGCGTCTTTTTCGGAATACTTTCCCAACCAGCCAACATATCCTAGGAGGGAGGTCAGATTCACCGCACAGAAAACCCGTGTGATGCTTACCCATGCACGTTTCTAGGCCCTTGAGATTGATTTGGTCCTTCAGCGAGACTGGGAGACCATGGAGCGGACCGACAACTTTGCCTGTGATCTTCAGCTGCTCGTCGAGCCATGCCGCCCGCTCCAGTGCGCGATCTACGAAGATCTCCGTGAGACAGTTGACCTGGAAAGCATTGACTGTCGGTATACGAACATTCGCCGCGAAACTCGAGAGGGGGGTTCACTCACAGCTTGGTGCGCCACGATGGCGCGTTTGTAGAACGCGGTGGTGACCTGCACGGACGACAGCTCTCCCGACGCAAGCCTTCCCAACAGCACCTCGACGTCGTCGGTTTCTGTTATCGCGAGCTCCTGGGACGATAGCACGCCACACTGTGCAGGGAGCCGCGTCACGTCTAGCACATCCTCCGCGGGCGCGGAGATCAGCCAGTCGTGCGGAATCGATGCCGTCTGACGCGTCCTCTTGTCCACGACGAGCTCTTGCCAGGTGGGAGGCATGGAGTCGAGGAGAAGGATGGGTACGCGTTGCATATCGCCATGGACCTCATATGTGAGAAAAAGGAAGATAAGAAGGGAATCAATGGGCTGAATAGGAAGCGAGGCCTGTAAGGTCAAGTGAAGGATCCCGGGGGCTTATCTCCGCCTCGACCCTGGAGCCATAATATACATCGTGATGTTCGGACATCGTACATTCATACATGGCTTGAAAAATGTAAAACAAGTATATGCGCGCAACGTCGACCGGGCAAATCACCTTGAGGTTGTTGACGTTATACGAGTGCCAGGGAACCCGGGAGAGGTCATCGGCGAAGTACAGCATCGTCCTCCTTCACTGGTTTTCTTTTGTTGGCTCTGGGACCGAGTTCATCATTGCAAAGAATGGTGTCAGACTGTATTCCTAGTAGTGTTTCACGACTGAAAAGGTTCACCACCAATCGACGGAAGTTGGATCCATAAAGTTGGGAGCTTGCGTCTGCGATACGAGATACCGGTCGTCGACTGGCAGCTTCAGAAGACTTCGGAGGGGCTTGATTATTGTGTGGGCAAGAGAGGGAACCCCTAGTGGCCACACGTTATAGCAAAAACATTGAGAACGAGTTACATTGTGCGGTATGAAACATCAAAAATGCGAGATAGAAAGCAATCGAGAGCGAGGGAGTTACGGGAAAGGCATGAAAGGTCAGCACTCAGTCTGGGGTATGGAACAAGTTCTAGTGAAAAAAGCGAAGGTTAGCGAACTGCCGTTAAGGTTCAACGTTCAGGGATGTGAGTGGAAGAGCACGTACCAAATTGTTGTCAAAATCCCACCACCATTTGATCTCGGTCGTGTGGCCATCCTCATTCATGGCCTCATTGATGATCGCGACGACATCCTCGAGCGTACGCCCTGCCAATTGTATCCATCTATGACGCTCATGCATGTTATAGTTCGACCAGAGCGCAAGGATACCGTCCCACTCGAATGTAAACGGTGACCCGAAATCCAGCCTGATGCCCCCACAGGCATGCCCGAGGTGGCGAGCGGCGAGCGAACGAGCGATTACTCTCTCCATCCCCGTAATGTCTTCGTCTTTGAGCTCAGCGAATCTTAGTGCGTCCGTGCCGCTCCTGATGCGATCCACTTCCGCGAGCTTCATTTCGAGCTTGTGGCGTCTAGCATAGTTGACCATGAATTGATTCTTGAATGGAAAGCCGTAGAAGAGCAGAGGGGGCTTGCTCCCGTTCCGGGCGATGGCGGCTGCGGGTAGGATAGACATCGGGAGTCGGTTATCCATAAGTCTCTGCCATTTCTGTGCCATATTAGAAACTGCGGCGAGGATGACGGAGGGAAACACGTACTGCTCTTTGAGCATCCTTCGCACGCTGCGTGAGCTTCCAGCCGAAGAAAGTAGCTTCTGGAATACGTTCGCCATCGGCGTCGAGCTCGTATTCGAGCATATACTGATCCATGTTGGGTTCCGAAGCTGTATTTGGAGGAGACGTTAAGGACATTGTCGACAGCACCACAGCGAGGGAATTGGCGAGGGTGCGTCTGGGTGCGTCGGCGTGGAGCGGAGTCGGTCGTGGCAAGGGCCGCCGTCCAAGACTCCAAGTCATCACCTCGGCAAGCAGTTTGGTACTCCGCTTCTAAGAATTGCACATCGTCAGCGTGTAGAACATCGCCATCGTCGCGCCGTACCTGCTTGAGTTCGAGAACGCATGTCCTGATGGTGCCGAAAGAAATGAAGGTCTGCAAGCTTGCGACGGGATGAAGTCCGAGTCGTCGTGGTATCCAGTGAATCATTTGCCGCGCTGAGGCGTGTAGGCGCACTTCCGACGCTGTGCACTTCAAGAAGAACGCGTCAGCTATGAGCTGCGTGTTTAAGTACTACTTAGAACGTTAACATACTCCAGCCTTCTAGCCTTCCGAGCCAGGTTGAGCATCGGAGCCAGAACCGATGAAGTCTGAAGACGACGGACGCGCCGAGGCGCGACGTCGCACGATCACGTGCCTTCCGGTGCTCATATAACGACCACGCGCGGATATTGCATTGTCAGTTTTCCACCATCGACTCGCCATGGCCGGCACCGCTTCCTGCGCCGTTTGCTCTAAATCCAAAGACGACCTCCCTTCCGGATCCATCCACGCCTGCTCCGCCTGTCACGTCACCTACTACTGCGGTACGCACCCTTTTCAGTTTCTCTGCCACCGCGCCCTCCGTCGCCACTCCGCACTCCGACGCTCACAGATCTCGGAGCTTACGCACCTCCCCGCCCCTCCCCAGGTAAATCCTGTCAAACCGCGCACTGGCCGACGCACAAGCAGGAGTGCAAGCGTCTGCGCTCCAAGGGCGCCTGGTACGACCGGCACCGCAAGTGCAAGGACGGCTCGCTGCACGAGGGCGCGCTGGAGCTCATCACCTGGGACTGCCCGAAGGAGGGCACGGGCTGGTGCCGGTGCTTTCTCGACGAGGCGGACGATCTGAAGCGCAAGTTTGAGGGCAAGTTCGGGGGGAGCGAGGAGAAGTTCTTCGCGTACTGGCCGCAGGGCTTCCGGTGGACGTGCTGTGGCATGGGCGGGGACATGCGCTGGGGGTGCGACCATCACGGCACCGTTCTCTTTCCTTCCCCACCCATCTCACGCCTCACCTCACCGACCCCGCTCAGGCAAAAAACCCTGCACGTGCGACTTCTGCCGGTTCGTCTGCTCCTCGTACCTCCCCCTACACCACAACCTAACCAGTACTTTTCTTTTCTTTTCCCTCTCCTTGGGCCCCTTTGATCTCTTCCATCGCGCGCACGATAGCATGGGAAAGCCCCTCCCGGACAGGATCTACTACGAACAGTCCCCCGAGCGCATGGGCCTCACCCTCCCGCGCGGACCCGACCCGCGCTCGGGCAGCAACCCCGCCATGGCTGCCGTGGCCGAGATGGGGCGCACCATGATGGGACTGGATCTCTAGACTCTGAGATCTCAGCATCGGGTCGAGGGCCGATGGCGAAGCTGCTGTCGAGCATTTTGTCTGTTTGTTTGTCGCACAACTTATGCCTATTACATACTAACCAACTTAGTTTCCTGGATCGGTGCTGTCATCGTTCCTGTGTACCGTGGTGGTAAGTATGTTGTCCATACGGGGCGCCGTCGAGTCGTCAAGATGTCCGTATCTCGATATATCGCCTTTCCATCATGATTTACCTTATTACGTTTCCTTCACAGCCATCTCCCTTTGCTTCCATCTACCTACACTCGCAGGCCCTTGACCTTGTCTACTTAATCTCTGACCCTCATCCTTACTCCGCACTCCTGTTCCCGGCGTTAGAAACGGCCGAATCCACGATTGATTATCCATACATAACGTGCTGGGGGATAGTGATACAGATAAAGTACACCGCAAGCGGAACGCGAAACAGGACGGAGTGGCAAGATACAGACGGGGAACCCAGGCAGGCAGCGGGAGAGAGCGAGGCCGGAAAAAGGCCGTGGTACAGACATGTGGAGGGTTCGGAAGGAGTACAGAGGGGGGGAGATGAGTACAGCAGCTCGTAAGAGTATACCGGAACGCGTAAGGTAACAACAACATTGTAGCAAGAGAAGCAAACAAGGAGCACATGATGGAAGATCGAAAGCAGAAAAACCGCGCGCACATACGAGACGGATCCGCGAAGCGGGAGAGGAGCGCGACGGAGGATTAAGAGTAAAGAGGTAATATGGGGGGCTCGTCATGTATCCGTCGGGTTCATACGAGGACTGGGTCCCGGTGTGCTCAGAGAATTATCCCCTCCGCCGGGAAAGGGCGACATTTGGAACGCCTGTGTCATCTAGACATCGCATCCATTCAGCCTCGGGCGCGCGCGCAGTGCTCACAGCCCAAACACGCGCACCTTTTTCAGCTGGTCTTGGAACTCCGCCAGCTTGCGTTCGGCCTCGCGTCGCGCGTGCAGGTGCTCCTGCGCCTCGTTCATGACTGATCGGGATGGGTTGGGTGCGTCAGCGCAAAGAAAGGGGACAAGGGAGCGGATTCGAACGCACGAGAGGGGATGCGCGCGCCTAGTCCGGTGTTGAGCGTCTCACGCAAGATGTCGTGCATCGCGGAAGACGAGAGCATGTTCGTGGGCAAGGGCGAGCGCTGGTGCTGGTGCTGGTGGTGCTGCAGTTGGCTCTGGTGCTGGTAGAGCCGATGGTTCTCATCCGATAATCGAGTCACCTCCTTCGTCAACCGCTGGTTTTCCTCCATCAGCCTGCGCACGTCCTCCTGCAGCCGTGCGCAGTCCGCGAGCTCGCCGCCGGCCATCCTGGCGCCGGAGCCCGCGCCGACGTTGGCGGGAGTGATGGGGCTCGGGGAGGGGACCAGGTTCGGGCTCGGGTTCATCTGGGCGAGGAGCGCGCTGTTCTTCGGCGGATGTTGGGGAAGCGGATGGGGCGCGGGCAGCAGGGAGATTGTCGAAAGAACAGACGAAGGCGACGACTTGGTCACTTGAGGGCTCGATGAGCTCGACATATGGGCGTGGGAAGATGGCTGGGACGTCTGCGGAAGCGGGGAGGGCGCGATGCGCGAGGAGGGGGGTTGGGACATCGGCATCTGCGGGATCGGCATCGGCATCTGCGTCGGAGAGCGCTGTGGCGGGTTGAAGGGCACCACCTGGGGCAAGGGCCGCGATCCGTGGGTGGAGGGCGAGACGGACGATGGGGCGGGGCCGCCGAGCGCTTGGCTGAGGCTGGAGGTGGTCGTCGAGAAGAGGTGGGCGGTGGGGAAGGGGGTGGCGGGGGTCGTCGGCGCGGGCGCGTTGGAGGGCAACGCCAGGGACGTTGGCGAGATCGGGCTCGCGGCGGTGAGCGTGCCGACCGACGCCCGCCGGGACCCGCCCTCGCTGCCGTCGTCCTCCCTGATCTTCCGCCGCTTCGCCTCGGGCTGGTCCCGACCCTGCTTCCGCTCCTCCTCCTCCATCTCCAGGATCTTCGCGATCGCCTCCGCCGCCGTGCGCAGCGGAAGACGGTTGTTGTTCGCGCTCGCCTGCGCGCGCGATGCGCCGCGGTCGGCCGCGCCCACGGCGGCGCGGTAGCGGTTCCGGCCAAAGTCGTTCTCCTCGCCGCGCGTCTGGAGCGAGGCGCTCTTGCGGATGCCGTCGCAGGTGTACCAGAGGACGTGCTTGCGCGTGCACCAGAGGTAGCGGCCGGGCACGAGCGGGTGCTCGAACATGTTCTTCTTCGACTTGTGCGGGCCCGGCCAGAGCAGCCACTTGTCGTGCACGCGCACGTGCAGCGCGTACGAGCCGGGCGCGATGTTCAGCCAGACGTCGCCCGCGTGGCCGAGGTCGGGCGGGGGCGGGGCGTGCGCGCGGAACTCGAAGTAGTGGATCTGCAGCCCGTTGTCGTGCACGACGTCGTACGGAAAATCGTCGGGGAGGTCCTTGACGGTGAAGTGCCGCCGCGCGCAGGTGAACGCGGTCGAGGTGGCTGTCTTGGGATCTGGGTCGGTGATGCAGGGCATTTGAGGTTTTCGTTGGGCCATGGTGCGGTGGGGGGAGGTCGTGGCGAGCAGCGTGGTCGTGCGATCTTTGTCGGGCGCTCGCGCCTGGAGGCTCTGCATCTGGGTCCGGTGTCGTGCGCACCAAGTTCGGAGTCGCTAGGGTGGGCGCCACGCGCCCAGCAAGAGATGTGGGCTCGCTGGGACGGGGAGGGCGAGGAGATGGCGCGGGGGTGGTGGGGGGAACACGATGGAGGCGGGAGTCAAGATCTTTCGGGGATTCCGTCATGCGTAAGTACTTGTCAGGTCGTGTTTCAGGTTATAAGGGTAGTATTACTAAGACGATTTGGCACATATCGTGTCGTTGTGCTGCCAGTTCAAGTTGGCGTCGGAGTAGGTTCGGAACAAGCCGCCTTCTTTCAAAGTCAATTCCGGCTCCGCGGGCTTGCTCCGAACCTAGCGTCGGAGATCGCACCATCCGATACTCGGGAAATTGAATGCTTGGATGACCCCGAACGACCGAAAAAAATGCTACGGCTCATCGATATAGGTTCGGAACAAGCCGCCTTCTTTCAAAGTCAATTCCGGCTCCGCCGCCCTTTGTCAGAAGGGGCTTGCTTCAAGATGCGCGATACTAGTGACTTGCCGTCGAGAGTATACAGCTCGTCCTCTCGACTTTACGGTCCATGCCATATCACGGAACTTGTTTTTTGTATGTATCCCGAGGCTTTGTGCTCTTCAATAATATATTTTCCGCCCTGTAAATCAAACTATAGCTCTACCAAGAGACCCTTATGTGCAGGTGAACTTTGTCCCTCTGTTATTCAGTATTCAAGGATCGGGTTGGTATCCAACTTGGTTCACAATACGCGCATACATGCATAGAACGGTTCACGAATTTTTCGATGTGTATTAGTGCAGGTGGGAGGAGTATACACGTCGGTGTGTATGGGTTCCTGTCGAAATCACGTACATACGCCGTCACGTGACTCTCTGATTGAGGACGAGCCGTGTCCGCGCGCGGCGCGATAGGAGAGGGAGAATTTGCGCTCGCCCTCCTAAGCTCCTACCTCCACCATGTCGAACCAAGGAACTTCCAATGGTGCCAGAATATCCTCCCAAAGGCCACGAACCCCCTCGCCCACGCCAAAGGGATGTCGGCCGATTTCGCGTGCGCACGACTTGATGATGGTGTTGTGCAGGTGAGGACGGCTTCGAGGCCACCGTGTATGCCAGGCGGCGTAGAGACGCGAGGGGCAGAAAACCCATCCCGCACGGTGCGCCATGAATTCTCCAGCGAGAGTTTTGATCTTCGTGATTGGGGTCTCGAATAAGAAACAAACAAACTCGCGAAGCGAGAGGTGAAGGAAAAGGATGAGAGAAGCCACGAGATGGCATTGGGCAATGAGGTCGGTCTTGATATTTACATCGGCGGGGATTTTGAGGGCATCTAATGCGAACACAGTATCCCATGACGGCGTGAAGAGGAGGCCGTTCGCGGTGGGAGCCACCATTGTCGACGATGTCATACTCCGAGCTCGGTCGTGTACGCGTCGTCACAGTGTCACTGGTCTGTGATCCCGTTACAGTCCTGTCACCGGCTCGACATCTACGAGCTCAGCGCCGTAGAATTTTACGGGTGCGTCAAAATTGCATGGATAGGCTACATGACAGTGAGATTGATATGATAGGTGGATTTTGTACGAATGGAGGGCTCCCGATTCTACAGCGAGTCCGATGTAGGGGTTTGGACTGTGATGCCGCTTGGAAGGAAGGCTATGCAGTTCCGAGTTGTCCCTTGAGGTTGGAAAGTGTCTGAAAGGCTAGGTATGATTATTATTAAGATAAATTTACAGGTTCTCGAGTGAATCCATGCATGTGGGGAGGAACGGAGGAAGGAGGATCAAGTCTATGTCCGACGCGCATCTTGAAGCAAGCCCCTCTGCAGAGGTGCCCGCGGAGCGCGGCCCGGAGCAAGGGCTTGCTCCGAACCTATCATCGATATGCATCTTGGATTGCCAGGAGTCCGAATGTTCTCAAGGATGGCCGCAATTTGCCGACATTCCAAGAAACTCGGTCATACTCATTCCGCGAAGGAAAACTGTACGGGCTTCGTCCTTCAACCTCTGAATAAACAAGTAATCTCGGATTTCAGCAGCGACTCGTAACGTCGTTGTAGAGCGTAACTACGATGTAGCCATGTAAGTCGTTCCAGAAGGCAGCACGGTAATATGAATGCGAAGAGGAAAAAGAGTAGCGAGCGTGGGGACCCGTCGAAGAGGGTCAGGAGAAAGGGGAGACCAAATAAGGAGTGTGTTGTTTGCCATCCAAACGGTCGAGTCTGCGTCGACCTGGAGGTCACAGGCCAGTATGAATCGGAAAATGAAAAGAGCGTGGAGTTGGATGTATGTGTGTGAGAGAAAGAAAGGAATAGGAAGAGGTTGAGAAGGAACAGGATGCCCGGACTATCATATATCGTCGTCCGACGTTTCTTCTGCGTCAGACTCGATCGAATCCATCGACAAGTAGTGACCCGTCCGACGGACGCGTGCATGGCAGAAATAGTCATTTCCTTCCCGTGGCTGTTCAATCTTGTGTCTGTACAGAACGCGGCAGTCAACGTCTGCTCGAGATCGGAAGAAAGGGACGTACTGTTCAATGCAATGGCTCAGGAGGGCATCATGGTACCACAACTCGTCGAACGTCTCCACGACTTCGAAGTTGAGGTAGTCGCGGCAGTGGTTGCACCCCCACCGCGGCACGTTGCCGTCCACTTTCTTCTCGTCAACGCTGATCGCCGAAACGTACTCGCGGAACTTGTCGTCCGCGAGAACGCCCCACTTCACGTCGACGCCCTTGTGGTGCTGCAGCGCGTGCTGAAGCTACACCGACAAAACCAATCCAAAATCAGCCCTCGCGCGCGAAAAAAAAAACATAAACGCGAGATAAACGCACGCTAGAGCGCCAGCAGCGCGGGGCCCTCCACTGCTTCGGACGGGACTTGGACGGGCCCTCCGCACAGCTCACGCAGACGAAATAAGGGCGGAGGCGGTCCATCATGAGCGCGGTCGTGCCAAGCGGCTCCAACCCGAGCAGCTCCAGCATCCGGAGCACGACGCGATGGCCCGCGAGGCTGAAGATAGGTTTCGGCTTTCCCTCCGCGTGCGAGTGCTGGTGTCCGAGGATGTCTAGGCCGGGATACGCCGCGCCGTTGATCCCGGACCAGCACTCCCTTGGTTCGGCGCAGTGGCCGTCGCAGTGGAAGACGCTCGCGGCGAGGTCGGTGCCCAGCATGGTACCAAAGACCGCCCGGATCGCCCTCGGCGTGTGGTTGAAGGCCTCGTGCACGTTGTCCGCCGCGGTGACCTTGCTCCGCCACTCCACCGGCATGGCGTCGACGAGCGCGAGCTTGCGCCCGATCATCCACGTGGACACGGCGCGCTGGAACGTCGGGCGCAGCGCCCACACCTGCGCGTGCAGCGCGGTGTCCGCGGGCGCGTCGGGCTCGAGCAGCGCGGCGATCTTTGGGAAGGCCGTGGTGAGGTCGTGTTTGGTCGGGAGGAACGGGCTGAGGATGGGTGGCGGGACGACGCGAAAGAACTGCGCGATGGCTTTCCAGGCGATCTCGTCGCGTTCCCTGCGCCGGGTCTTGGCCTCGAGGGCCATGCGGGACGCTTTCACGACCTCGAGCTTGGTCTCGAGACCAGGGAGGATGCGCTCCCAAGCTGATACGAGGCGTCATTATGGATAGAAACTCGCGTAGAGGCGGCTGCGCACCTGATTCGGTCAGAACTTTGCTCTGACGGAACTCAGAAGAATGGTGTTGGAGGACGGTGATGTCTTTGAGCTCGTGGCCCAAAGCGAGAAGGCGTTTGGTGACGCTAACAGGACGTGACGTAGGTAAGGGTATCGCGCGAAGAGGGCCCGTGAGGGACGTACTCTTCTTTACGAGCTGCTTTAATCTCTTTCATGGCCTTAATCCGCTGGCGCTCGAGTTCGTGTTCCCATAAGTTGCACTTCCTCGCATGCTGCTCGAAGGATAAGTGGAAGGAACGACCAACATGGACGATATGCGTACCGCGTGGCGCTTGGCCGTCGCTTCGCGACATTGCTGAAGGTACTTCTCTCGAGTCATTGTCGAGGGTGCGGCGGTCTCCCTGGCCCCATCGACTTCCATGGCGTCCGGGGAGGCATTCGACTCGGAGGTGGGCAGTTTGTCGATGGCATCCTTGAGCTTGAGGACGTCGTCGCGCCAGTAGTGAGGAAATATGCCGCAGTCGCTCGCTGATGGGCGGTGTCAGCTGGTGAAGCCGATGCGATGAGGCCTGCTAACGACGTACCATTAACGTCCACGACATGTCCGTGGAGAAATTCCAAAAGATATTCGGCCTTCTGCGCGCACAGAAACTGGAGGCAAGTGGAAGGGTAGAGTTCCCTGCGTGGAAGCGCGTCAGAGAGGAGAGGCGGTAGCACGAGTGAAGGAGACGCGTACCCTCCCCGGATGCACGTCTTGCAAAGGCGCTTTTGCAAGGTGTAAGAGATACTCTTGCAAGGCTTGTGTCCGCAACGCTGTACAGTAATGGCGTAGATGAGTGAGCGGAAGGAAGACGGCCAAAAGCTCCCAAACTAGACTCACAGAACATTCGGGGGGTCCGTATAGGAGATGCGCCCATGCACGAAGGGGCATATCCTCCGGAAGAGGCGGTCCCTCTACGTTGGCGAAAGCCTGACGCCACAAGAAACGGGCACCATTGATGAGAATGCGGAACGACTTGTCGAGGCGAGAGAGCCCGAGCAGGTCGCCCGGCGTAAGGTAAGCAAATATCTGTCGGGAAGCGTGAGTGGCGTTCGTACGCGGGTGGCGCGAGCTCGAGCGGAAACACACCTCGACAAGGACGTCGTACGGGAGGGAGGGAGCGATGCTGAGGCGGCCGAGGACCCGTTTGCTCAGCTTTCGTGTCCCTACCGTCGCCACTCTACGCCGTTTCACAGGTTTAGCTGTGACGGTGACGGGGTCAGGCTCAGGCTCAATTTCGGGCTCGGGTTCAGGTTTGCGTGAACCTCTGGCGCGCACTTTCTTACGGGTTCGACCGACGATTGGCATCGAGCTACCTATTTCACCAACCGAAGCGGAAACCGGCGTGGCGTTAGGTGCCACCTCGGAAGGTATGTAGGTGCTGGTGGTAGGAATCGCGGGAGGCGAGTCTGCCATGATGAAGCTTGTTGGTCGAGGAAAGTGCGGATGAGGCGTTGGATGGTGATGGTGGGTTTGGGTTTCGAGGAGGCCCGGGGGGTATTTAACGAGAACGTCGGGAAACACGAGTACAAAGCGGACGACGGCCGGAGAACGAGACAAGGTCTCCGCGACGCTTTGCCACTTCCACATGAGGTTGCCACCAGGCAGAACAAGGATCAAAGCGTGTCAGAGCGTCGCATCTTGGGGTAGGCAGACAATAAGGGAAGGCTGACGACTGTCCCGAAGATCGATGGTTTCTTGCACAGGATAGTCATATCGATCCCGGTGGCAAAGCGCAAGGCAGAGCTTCCAGGAAGGGGGAATGCGTACGAAGGCGGTGCAAGAAGGGCGGGCGGTTTGCCACCTGCGCGCGCGGAGGCCACGAGGCCCTTCAAGTCGCGTCCGTACGAACTTGCGAATCCGAGAACAGGGGTGCAGATCCAGGATTTTCGTCAAATTTATTGTTGCCGGAAGACGTGCGTTGGAACCAACAGGGGACGGAGGTCCACGAGCGTAAAGAGGAGGAAACGTTGGGAAAAGCTGTAGGCAAGGTAGGTACTACGGAGCAATGCTATTGAGACCGAAGATCTTATCTTATCATGTTCGACAATGAAATTATGAATGTGACAATCACAGTGATCGCCGCCTGAATGCATTATGCAACGAGAAGACGAAGGACAAGCACTCGCATGCAGCAATGGATGGGAACTGTAGTCAAAGCAATTTCGCTTGGGAGCGCACCAAGAGTGCACGTCCTCCTTGTGCTCTACTAGTCATGATCACCGCTATCCTTATGTAGGACAATGAGCCGAAAAGAAAACATACCATACCCGTAACAAGAACATCCAACGTGACTTCCGATAAACGAGGGTATATCTCGACATAAATAACCAGTACAAACAGGTAATACACCATTCCGCGCTGACGCCCAGTATACCTTCCCGGAAACCAAAGGAATGACCGAGTAGACCCATATGAATCTGATAGAACAAGAATGGAAGGGGGAAGGGGGGTTGAAACATAGAGGCAATCTGCAACGCCCGTGTCCCGAAAACGCCTACTGGTAGACTCGTATGGAAGCGAGCTCAAAGTACGCATCGGTGAACGCGGAGGGGTTGTTGCTGACGTAGTCTATGATACAAAGTATGCCATGTGAGACTTTGGATGGCCACGTAAAGCGAGGACTCAAGAAAGACCCACCGGTGCAATTGCCTGGACACCCATCGTTGCTGTAACTTTGACCGGCCCAATTACCGCCTTGCGACGCAATGAAGATCAACTTCAGCGAGAGCAGAACGAACACGAAGGAAGTCCTCACAGAAAGTCAGGTTGATGATGATATTCGCTGCATTGAAGTGAGAGGCAATGTCGCACGACGTGTTGGGGAAGTAGGCGAACGGCGTTCCCTGGACGCGCTATGAGTTAGGTGGATCAATGCTAGCGATACTGCGCGGTGGCGTACCCAGCTGTCCGTATTGACATTGTCGTCACCCTCGAGGACGCAGGCGGGAGCGTCGACGCTGTTGCGTGGCCAGAACCACACCTTGATAAAATCGTCCGTGCGCTCTACCGCGTACCTGCAACCCCATCGTCGTCTGCATCAGCCAGGTCCTAACACATGGATGTCACGGAGCTCACCAGCCTCCGCCGTTAGCGTTGAAGGCAGGCCCGTAGCTGTTCGCGTCAGGAGAGTGGACACCGCACCCTGCGTTGTAGTTCACAGCGGTATCACAGGAGGCCTGCGTGGGTACGCTGTGGCGGTCATGAGTACTTTTGTTGACGGACGTCAAGGTAAACCAGAGGTAACATACCCAGTCTCGTTTCGAATGTCGGGCATCGTACAGCCTATATACCATCGGCGTCAGTAGTCCGGTAGTGCGATGGAAATATCGTGCGCACCCGGGGTCGTGTGCAGCGTCGCGGCGTTGGGCGAGACGTCGTTCACGCCTTCGAGGATATCGACTTCGCCCTATCGGAAAGGTCATTAATGTTCATTGGTACGTAGTCATCATTGGGACAAGTCGAACGCCTTACGTTTACGGGCCATGTGCCGACGCCGAGCTCCCAAATGGCGGGCCATGTCCTACAGCCCCGTCGTGGCATCAGCATCATGGTACAGCTGTGTAAAATGTCGGTGATATTCACCCACATCCTTGCGGCATGTGTACGACGTTGTAGCTACAGGGAAAATATGTTCAGTGTCCACCAAGGTATCGCGGAAGAAATCTGCACCGACACAGAGACGTGAAGATCCCACGACTTGACCGACTGGATGCGCGAGGACTTACGCCCAGTATCTCCCGTCAGAATCGTCTGAGCGTCTGCTCGCAAGAAGAAGTTGCCTCCTTCGACCGTGGCCAGGCCTTCACTCTGTGCAGTGGCCTTGTCGACGTACTGGCTGAAGAGGGACATTCAGATGCAAATCAAACCAGCTGAAAAATGTGATCTTACACCAGTCCCTCGGTGGGATCGGGCTCTGCGATCCAGTCGAATCCGTCGAAAAAATCTTGGCCAGTAAAGGTATCTGTCAGGAGGTACATTTTTCCAGCAACCTGACCGGTGAGAAACAAGGAAAGGACGGCTTTGGAGGCAAGGGAGATGGATCGCATAATAAGGGATCGGGAGGGGGAGGGAGAGGGGGGCGGAAGGAGATAGAAAAGAGGGGAAGGGAGACAGTAATCACAAACATGGGCTGGGTTCCGGTGCCATCTTTATACGACGAAAACATCGAGGCAGGCCCCAGGGTCAACTTGCCAGGAATCCGACATGGATGTGCGCATCGCGCGCAAGTTTGTTCTGCCAAGTGGTACATAATTAGAAGAATGTGAAAAGCTATTGCCAACAGAGACGGATGAGATCAGGGGTAGCTGGATCGACAGGAAGACTCAGCTATGAAATATATCGCTGATGGTTGGCGTACCATTCATTCGCTGCGGGAGACTCTGGGAGACTTCACCGCACGACGGTGTGCGGTAAGTAGTCTCAGTAAGGCTGAGCAGATGGTGGGTAGGAATGCGCTGACGGCGACGGATGGGCGACGACGGCTGGTCGTTAGTGGGCACGTGATTGGGTGATGCGGACGTCGGTCGCTCCTGGTTCTGTTTGGTCGTCAACCAGACTCTCAACCTCGCGCCGAGCCGAAGTTCCGGAGTTCGAGGCTGGAGTGACTTGACGGTCGCAGTGTTGAGAAGAGTATGTACTTATACACTGTACATGGCTGTGGGACACCAATCATATAACGGAAAATATCCGATCAAAGAAACCGTCAGAACGACGACTTGTGACAGTGGTTTTATGGCAATGTGCACATCAGCGTACACCGAACGGCGTTACATAGACTAATATTGCGGCAGATTTCGCTGGAAAAGAGTGGGAGAGTCGCAGCATGTCCTGCCATGATATGTCCCACTATATAATGCGAGCCCCAGTCGCAACCTAGCTTACCACCTGCATCCGAATCAGCGTCCACATCTACAATCATAATAATGGACGGAAGACGTTGTACATACCGTCACTCCTTCCTGAAAGAGCCCAATAGATTATCAGAAAAGGAGCACAGGTAACACTAGTTGAATAGTACGCACGACATCTATGAGCTCGGTCAAGCGACTAGCTCTCTCCCACACACTTTCTACGTCGGATCGGAGTGCAGCTTCCCAATGCATGAGGGGGCGAAGAGATTCGATCCATTCCCCGTAATATAGATGCAATTGCCCCGTGCGTCTCGCCTCTCCGACCTTTCCCCGAAGCCGCCGTACAGATGCAAAGGGCATGTCAACTGGCGCCAAAAAGACTAGCATGGTCAAATGATCGGTTGGGAACTGGACATCCAATCCGATATGTTCACTATACTCCGCGGCGAGGTGAGTGAGGAGAGGGAAGTACTTTGGAAAGTTAGATAATCCTCGGAGTGAAGACGATGGGAGGTGTAGGTGAGTGACCGCGGACAGCATGTTCGGTTTTCCGCGTACCGGGGGCGGCATGACGCCGACTGCTTCCCGGACGTGAACGTTCGAGCCACATATCGTCATTTCCAGTCCAGGACGGGGCGGGACGTCACTCGGATTGGCCATGACATGCAAAAACATGTACGACGCGAAAACTCGCTCCAAGTTCGGGAGAAAATGGAGACTGCGGGGTTCGAAGGGCATTGTGGTTCGTGTTCTTGGGTCTATCGCCAAGGTGCGCACGAGCGCCAATCGTGCGATGACCGAAGGTGGATAATGCGTATTTGGCATGTGTAAGGATATTGGGTAGAAATGTTGGGCTTCTCTAGGATTGTGTATGATGACATGCCGAAGAAGAAGAGGCATGGCGAAGCGATATGTCCACGACGCCACTCGAGCAACGGACGCACAGTCGGGGGTTGAAGCGAAGGCCAGTTGCTCGAGAACGAGGAACACGATGTCGTGGGGATATACAGGGAGTTTGGCTAGACCTGAGGTAGGTGAGTTTTGCAACAAGGAGCTTGAAGGTGTCCCCACGTCCATATCGTTGGCACTGCACTGGGATGACTGGGTCTGCACCATTCCGATTATGCTTGTGAAAGGAAATCAGAGGTACCTTCAATATCTGCTAACAGAGCCGTAAGACCAGAAGATTGTCGGCTACGCAGGGAGGGGGAAGTATTCGGGATGGCAGTCAGTCACTTGAATCGGGGTCGACCTCTGCGGGAGAGGCGGACGACCGGAAGTTCGGAACGTCGACGCGTCACGCCAGTCCCGCCACTTTTATGTAAGTAGGGGTGTTATGTATCAATCGAAAAAGGATTGGTTATTATAGTGACAAGATAAGAAAGGCCTCTCACTTCGCCCCCAGACGAAGCATACTACTATGCTATGGGAGGTCCCAGGTTAACGGTGGAAGCGAGTAAGATATTCAAAAGTATACAGAAAACCAAGAGGTCAAAAATGAATAGCGTATGTACAGAAACCCTGGGCTACCTTTGTTTTCCCTTGCCCTTCGCAGCCTGAGCTGGTTTGGCCGCAGCCTTCTTCTTACCCCCCTGCTGTATAAGTTTGTCTCCCTCAATGCCATCCGTGTCGCCCGCCTTATCATCGTCCGCCTCGTCCGGGATATCTTCCTCCGCCTGCAAGTCGCGTATGAGTCTAACCATCCCCGAGGTGATACAGCAGAGGACTTACCTCATAAGCCTCTTCGAGGTCAGGCGCGGGCCCTCCAGCGAGTTTCTTCGGTGGCTTTCCGAGGTCTTCGCCCTTGTGGAATGGAATAGGATGTTCGCGGGTATTGTACTTTCTCGTCAGCGCAGTCTTGGTCGCTGACGGGATTTTCTTGAGAACAAACTCGTCCTTGTGGTCACCCAGCCCGAGCTCGACGATGGTATCCCAGTCTTCCCGAGAGATGTAGTAGTTATCCATTTCCTCGATGACGCCATCTACCGCGCTCTGAGGATATGGCACATAATCAGAGGAGAATGAGGACAAGAGGAGGAGGATATGACATACGGAACCCTCGTCTATCAGAGGCTGCACCAGGTGCGGGAACAGCGCCGGAATGTATGACTGGCGTATCTCAGACTTGTCTCCCGAGACCTTCAATCGCATGCGAATCTGCACGTCGGTAAGCTGCCGCGAGAGCTTGTTTTGCTTCGAGTTCTGGCCCAGCCACCTAGAGAACGTGCATCAGGCCGTGCACGACAAAGGAACGCGCGTCGACGTACTGAGGGAACCCAAACGCGTTAGGACTGCCCCAGCCGCCTCCGGAACCAAACAGAAAAGACGCAGGACGGACGGTGGAAAGGATGGCGTGTGTGGGCATAAGACCCCAATGTTGCTCAGGTCTGCAGTATGTTAAGCGAAGAAGGCCGTGGAGGATAGCGATGAAGCGTACCCATGAATGAGTGCGTCCACTAGGTCACCGTCGGAGATCGATGACGCAGCTTGATCCATCAAGTCCAGATGCTTCAACGCGAGTTCAGGGCCTGCTAGGGAACGAACTTTCACTGGTTGCGTTTTCAGGTAGTTCTCCTGAAGATGCTTGTTAGTAATCATCCTCACGCACCAGAAGAATAAGCTCGCCTGCATGAATAGAGGCACAAAGGAATAGTCGTGGAAATAAAGCTCCATCTTGTCGCCAAGGGTACGTCTTGAGGTCGCAGAGAACATTTCGGGAGCAAGGATCTTGTTGATAACATCGAACGGCGTCATAACGGCATACTTCTCGTTCACCTTGGCCCTGCACTGCAATGAGAAAGGATAGAAGAACATGAAACGAGAGCTTACAATTCCTTGCTCTGGTCAAAGTCCATGGTCGTATTGGATAACTTCCATGTCGAGAGCATGTTGAGCACTTGACGGATATCGGAGTTGGCGCCAGCGACCAACTGGTCGAGAACGTTCGGTGAGACTCTCATCCCCTCCCTAAACATTGAAGGTCGGTTGACAATCCAAGCGAATAAATTAGCGAAGTACATACTTGTAAATGATGGATAGAAGCCTGGATCGCATCGCAGCAGCGTCGGGTCTTTGATTGTATGTCAATAATGAAGCCTGCCACCGATCCAGTAAACGAACAAACCTTCTGAAGGGCAACTGGAAAGTTGCTGCGGCAAGGGGCTTCATCTTAGGCGTTGACTTATCATTTGCAATGCATATTATGGGGATCTGCACATACATACAAAGAGGTCAAATGAGGCTCAGTCGAACCAAGGTAGAACAACTGACCTTGGTTTTCTTGATCAACGCGGCCAATGCGCCAACGCCCCCACGATCGCCAGCCGACATTCCATCCACTTCATCCATAATCAAACAAGACTTGTCCGTGATCGCGACGCCTGCGACATGAGTCGTCTACACTTTCAACATCAGTAAACCACCGAGTAGCGATGCATCACGAACTCACACTCCCGCCTCCCATCCAACCATCCAAGGACGTATTGGCGATATTTGTACTGCTCTGAGAACGATGGTCAACGTCCACCCAACTCCAATGAAGAACTTAGATTGTACCTCAACCAGCTTCTTGCTCCGGGCATCACTAGCGTTCAGTTCTATAGGCGTAAAGCCAGCCATCTTAGCACACAAGTGCGCGCTGGTGGTCTTCCCGATTCCAGGAGGCCCGCTGATAAGGACGGCTCGGTAGACATTCATCGCGTTCTTCCCAGGCTTCTTGAAGCCGCACTTCAGGCTTGCGGACCTACCATGAACAAGGTGAGGGCGGAGGCAGAAACCGTTGAAGGAGGAGACGTACCAGTCACTGAGCCACAACTGAAGCTTCTCCACCTGTCCCTTGTTTCCACATATCTCCTTGAACGTTTGGGGTGCATAGCGATCTGTCCAAAGCTGCGAGGCTGAGTCGACTTGTTTCGTCCTGACGAATTCTTTGTAAGCAACAAAGATCCAACATGCATGGGACGAAACAGACGTACCCAGGAGCCCTACTTAGGCCGGCAACCTTGGTCTCCTTCTCGCGCTTCTCCATCTCCTTCGCGCTCTTCTGGATCTCCTTCAGCTCCTTTTCTTGCTTCTTCTTCGTCTTCTCGTCGAGCTCGCCATTACTGGGCCCTTTCCGCGTTGCAATGAGGTTGAGGAACTCATCCTCGGACAGCGTTCTAAGATTATGTTTTTTGATCGCGGCGAGTTTGCTTGGCCCGGCGTTGTCGCCCAAGACGACATACGAGGTTTTCGAGGAGGGCTGAGTGACGACACGCCTGCAGATAATGGGTGCCTTTTCGAATGCGAAATTTGGGGAAAGCTTACCCTCCAAATCGCTTCGCAAGGTCGACAGCCTCCTCGCGTGCAAGGCTGCTGAGCTCGCCCGTGAAGACAAAAGCAAGGCCAGCGAGGCAGTCTGGTGAGGCCGCCTCGGGGATAGGTTTAGAGCCGGGAGCGGAGGGTCCTGCAAGTTTGGCGGCTTTCGCAGCTGCCCAACTGCGAGCGTGTGTAAGATAAGGGATTGGCGGTGGGATGAAGAAACGTACTTGAACTTTGGCTTAGGCTTCTCCGGATCCTCTGTGGCCTCTTCCTTCGGATTGATGTCGGGTTTCGTCTTCGGTTCCACCTTCGTCTTCTGCTCAGACTTCGCCTTGGGCTCTGCCTTCGCCTTAGGTTCTGCCTTCGGTTTGCGCGCCGGTTCTGCTTTGGGTTCCGCTCTCGGTTTTGGCGTGGGCTTTGCCTTTGGCTTGGACGACTTGGCCGGGGTCTTCTTCTTAGGAATATCGTCCTCGTCCTCGTCCACGTCCATGACGTCGGCGTCATCTGGCCCTATATCGTCTTCCCCATCTTCTTCGTAGTCGTCGTCTAGGGACGGTTTCTTCTTCCTATTATATTTGGGCGTGGAAGTGCTTGGGCGGGATTTATGGGGTGACTTGGGTTTGGGGGGCACGGTAACGGCAACCTTCTTCCTTGGCGGTGGGACTTCATCCTCCTCGTCCTCCTCATCCGATAGTAGCACCGTCTTCTTGCGCTTCAGGTTCGGCTCCGGCTTCTTCGTGGGCTTCTTCGGAGGCGGATCGTCGTCCTCCGAATCCGAGATGACAGACCTCTTCTTGGGCGCGGGAGCAGGTTTCGGTGTGGGCTGGGACTTTTTCGGAGAGGGAAGGGTAGATCTGTCACATTCATCGTAACCAAAGCGCAGAACAAAGAAGCTATACACACTTGACAGTTTTTGAGACTTGATGGGGTTTCCTGGAACGCGAAAGTCAGTCAATGATGCGACTCCAAGGACATGCGACGCACCCTTCATCAGAATCGCCTGCAAAGCCATAATACCTCCATCAGCGCATTCAAGGTTAGCAGGAAAGTCAATAGTCGCGCACTAATCTCAATAGGCTTCTTTCTTGAGTTCTCCTTTGGCGTTGGCTAGGACGTGTGTTCAGACGCGGGGCCACAGAGCCGTTGCGTGATGACGCACCGTTTGGACGGATTTCCGAGGCGCTCCGCCGAAGAACGCCCTGATGTCCTGCACCGAGGACGAGGCAGATTTCTTCGCTGGAGGGGGCATGTCGAGTACGGGGAAGTGCTCGATAGGATGAAGTTCAAGTTGGGAGAGCCAGACGGTGATGAAGTTGAGAGAGAACGCGTCGCGTCATGGCAAACGCGTGTGTCGCGCAGACCGGAGCCGGGTTCGGTTTTGCACGTGACTAGGATCGGTTCAACTCAAACTCTGCTCTATCTGAATCGATGATTGCGTTGAAGCGTGTTATTGTAACGACAAGTTGACGACAAGGGTATGCACGTTGTACATGGCAAACAGAGTAGTATTTCAAATAAGCTCGGAAGTTTGTAAGAACGATAACGGCGGCGCTATATGGCGTTGTGCATGGTATACGGCGTGCAGCCAAATTTCACCGACCCAGTGGTGGAGAAACGAAACGAAATAGAACTGAAGCGACAAAACTACAAATATTTGCATATTCCAAGGACCAATACAAATACTTGACGGAGGTGAGAAATCACTGGTAGACCCGAGTGGACGCCAGTTCGAAGTATGCGTTGGTGAACGCGCTGGGGTTGTTGCTAACATAATCTAGTACGTGAAGTGTCAATAACCACAAAGCATGTTGGAATGGTAGACTGGATAAAAGGCTCGTACCGTTGCAGGTAGATGGGCATCCGCTGCTAGAGTAAACGTTGCCGGCCCAGTCACCGCCTGCGAACAAACATCAGAAATCATGCGGGATACCGACTATCAGGATTCGGATGTACTCACAGAAAGTCAGGTTGATGATGATGTTGGCGGTGTTGAAGTGGGAGTCGATGTCGCACGAGGTGTTAGGGAAAAACGCCATGGGAGTACCCTGAGTGCCGTCCTGCGTAAGTAGTAAATAAACCATACATGGCCAAGACGGCGTACCCAGTTGTCCGTGTTGATCGAGCTCGCTCCCCCGGAGACCTCGGTGGGGACACTACCGCTGTTGCGGGGCCAGAACCAGACCTTGATATATGTGTTTGTGCGCTCCATCGCAAACCTACATAAATCGACCTAAACGCGCATCCGTATAACATGCACAACATATAAGTAACATACCAGCCTCCACCGTTGTTATTGAACGCGGGACCGTAGCTGTTGGCGTCGGCGGAGTGGACACCGCAGCCAGCATTGCCGTTGGAGTTGGTATCGCAATCGTTCTGGGTGACGGTTCTAGTCGACGATCGATTAACGTGTGACCAAGGTAGTGGTCGAACATGTCGCTCACCCGGTTTGAGTGCGCGATTCGGGCATCGAACAACCTACCACGCCGAGTTTACGTCAATAATTTTCATCTGCGAAATTAGCGGTACCATCTTACCAGGGCTGGTGTGAAGCGTCGCAGCCTCTGGAGGGGTGTCGTTCACGCCCTCGAGAATGTCGACTTCGCCCTGTCGCCCCCCGTTAGAAGCTGCACAGACCACTGTCGAATCGACGTCACTGACATTGGCGGGCCAGGACCCGACTCCCAGCTCCCAGATCGCCGGCCATGTTCTGTCACGGTCATCGCCAATGTCAGCAGTCAACTCTTCCGACGAAACAACAGCCACAACATACCCACACCCCTGCGGCATATGGATGACATCGAACCTGTAAATGCAATCGCAAGTCAGAATGTATAATCAGAAAAACGCGCCCCGAAACAGTAGACGCACACAGAAACATGGACGTCCCACGACTTTTGCGACTGGATGCGCGAGGACTTGCGTCCAGCGCCGCCGGTCAACACAGTAGTAGAATCCGCGCGAAGGAAAAAGTTCCCGCCTTCGACGGTGGCCAGACCCAGGTTTTGCGCGGTGCCCTTGTCCACGTAGTCCCTAAAGAGACATCAGAGACGATGCGATAGTGCACGCGTTATGGTCAAGATGCGCACACCAAGCCGTTGGTCGGGTCCGCCTCGGCGATCCAGTCGAAGTTGTCGAAAAAGCCTTGACCGGTGAAGGTATCGGTGACGGCGTAGGTCGCGGCGAGGGTGCGGCCAGCCAAGAGCAAGGCCAGGACGACGTTTGAGCAGGAGATGAAAGACTTCATTTTCGCGGGACGAGAGGAGGGTAAAAGCTGCGAATGGGGGCAACTGAGGTCAGTATGCTACGGACAGCAGCATATTTATACGGAGATCCCTGTATAGTGAGAGAGAGAAAAATGCATGGGTCGTGAGGTGAAGTCGTTGCGCGGAGGAAACAAGGTTGTAACGTGCGGCTGGTGGACGCGTCAAAATTTGGGAGACGGGCGAATGGGGATGGAGAAGTCGACGAAGCGTCTCGGGCTGCACGCTCGGGTTCCACGTGCTGGGAAAACATAGCACGGAAGTACAAGTCAAATCACCGGTTGCGCCACGCGGAGAAATCCTGCTCGCACACGCTCCTATCCTTTCTAGGCGGCGAGTATGAGGATTTTGAGGGTGTTTTGCGACTTTCGGACGTATGTGGGTCAAGTGGTCGCGCTCACAAGCGATCAGCTGCGACGCCGACACCACCACCAACTGAATCCGTGGGAACCCCCCTTATGCAAGGATGCGCGACTCCAACGAATCTATGAGAGGTAAAATTCCTGTAAAAGAAACATGGCGCTCCCGAGGTCCGCGCGTTCGGCCGCGTAAGCGGACGGTGCAGTGGCTTCGAGGTGCAATTTGAAGGTGCGCCACATCCCAATTCGCACATCTGCGATGGATCACTCAGAGGAAGCCTGTACGTAGCGAATAAAAAGGAGATTTGTACTCCACGATCCTTCCCGTGATCCTCTTCTATACGCCAGTCGAGTCCTTTTGCCTTGTCCAGGAGCTCTTGGCTTCCCCGGGGATTCACCGTAACTTTCGACACCGGTTTCCTTGCGACAAACGAATATGACTTCAACAGCAGCTGTGGGCGAGTCGTTTCTGTTTCTTTCGATGGGTCCGACGATCGCGCTGCACCGAGCTTCGAACGCGCATGTATCCCTCCTTTGGTTCCAAGTTCAACACGGTCGAGAATTTCCGGAAATGATCGTCGCAATACGTCGATGATGTTGGACAGACTAGAACGTGAAGAAAGGCGACGCTGCTGACTTCTGGGAAGGATGAAAAGGTCATATGTCGTCCAAACGACGTACCCAAGAACGATCTTATTCTTCCGCCGTGCTGCAAGGTAAGAAAGAGAAGTACCACATGGTCCACGCCGGCGAGGTAGTTGCTCTACGGTGCTTGGTGTGGGGCTCAGAGCTCGTCATGCACCTCGAATTTCTCCGCTCTTGCTCGCTGTGAGATCATACGAGCTGCTTCTGAACAATCGTCGCCGGAGGGTTACAAATGAACCATACCAAAACCATACGCCGTGATTACGGTACAACGTTGGGCGTGAGCCTGAGGCTACGTAGTGTCCTATCCTAGAAGCGTTGGTGGGTGTGTATCTGGAAGTGGTATGTTGTGTGTGCACAGCGACAGATGAGGAGGAAGACGCCCAAGAAGAATCGGGACTCGAATGAAGTTTGACTTCAGGTTAAAATCAGAGACTCGGGGACCCCCGGCCGGCCGGAGACCTGTTCGGTTCAACACGTGATTGGGTTTCGTTCGATCGCGCAAACCTTCAGGATGAGTCGATGTTGAATTGGACCTTGGTGGAAACTTGGTGGCAAAGTATGCTCTCAGGTTACCCGGATGGGGGGTAAGATCATCCGGAAAGGGGTTTTTTATGGAATTGTACAGGGTATAAGATGTACAGATCCAATGGGAAGGGGTGCATGGTGCCCACAGATACAACAAAAATGGTAGTGAACCAATGACGTAGATGGAACCAATAAATATACAAGGTATGTTCCCAATGTAGACCCAAAATCATTGATAAACACGAGCGGACGCCAGCTCGAAGTACGCGTTTGTGAAAGCACTGGGGTTGTTGCTGACGTAGTCTGCGGAAGACATGCTACAAGGCATGGACCATGACGGTAGTCAGAGCGTAAATGAACACACCAGTGCAGGTAGATGGGCATCCGCTTGTTGAGTAGACTGTGCCGGCCCAGTCACCGCCTGCCCTCAGCATCAATAATCAGCATGCATGACACATACGTTCAATGTTCTCACAAAAGGTCAAGTTAATGATGATGTTCGCGGCGTTGAAATGAGAGTCGATATTGCAAGACGTGTTGGGGAAATACGCCATGGGAGTCCCCTGAGCGCGGCGGCTTTACGTGAACGATGAATACGACACTTGTGATTAAGACAGCGTACCCAGTTGTCCGTGTTGATCGAACTCGCTCCTCCAGAGACGTCGGAGGGGACGCTGCCACTGTTACGAGGCCAGAACCAGACCTTGATGAAGGTGTTTGTGCGCTCCATTGCATACCTAAACATAGTGTTGTGAACAGCTTCGCGTATCCACACAACGTTCGGGGGATAACACACCAGCCTCCACCGTTGCTATTGAACGCGGGACCGTAGCTGTTGGCGCCGGTCGAGTGGACACCGCAGCCAGCGTTGCCGTCGACGTTCGTATCGCAGTTGTTCTGGGTGGTGGTGCTATGCAATGGGTGAGGACGTTCTGCCGCGACGAAGAGCGTGGTAAATCTAGTATCATTATGCAGCTTACCCTGTTTGCGCGCGCGAGTCGGGCATCGAACAATCTGATTCACGTGAATGACCTTCATCTGCGGGGACAACGACGTGAGGCATCTTACCAGGGCTGGTGTGCAGCGTCGCAGCGTCGGGGGCGACATCGTTCACGCCCTCGACGATGTCGACTTCGCCCTGTCGGCGAGCATTCAATATTCAACGACACGGTCTCGCAAAGCATCGTGGCTCACATTAGCGGGCCAAGCCCCGACACCGAGCTCCCAGATCGCTGGCCATGTTCTATCATTATTGATTAGCAGTCCGTCTCGCGAAAAAGAAAGAGGATCGATCGACTCACCCACACCCCTGCGGCATATGAACGACGTTGAAACTACCAGGCGACACCGAGTAAGTCAAACCGTAACATCACCAACGCTTGTGAACCAAGAACGTACACAGAAACATGCACGTCCCACGACTTCTTCGACTGGATGCGCGAGGACTTGCGCCCGGCGCCGCCGGTCAAAACCGTGGTAGAATCGGCGCGGAGGAAGAAGTTGCCGCCCTCGACGGTGGCAAGACCCAAGCTTTTCGCCGTAGCCTGGTCCACGTAGTCGCTAAAGGCGAGATCCACGTCAGAGCGGGCCGCCTACACCAACGCTGGAAACACGTACACCAGGCCATGCGTCGGGTCCGCTTCGGAGATCCAGTCGAAGTTGTCCAGGAACCCTTCGCCGGTGAAGGTGTCGGTGACGGAGTACGTCGCGGCGAGGGTGCGGCTGGCCAGGATCAGGGGCAGGGCGAGCCTCGAGTTGAAAATGAAGGGCTTCATTGTCGGTAGGAGGGAGCTAGAAGCTAGGAATGAAGGGGGGAGGGAGGGCAACGAAGTGAGTATGATATTCCATGTGCAGCAGCGTCTTTATACGGAGAAACGGAAACGGGGGGAGAAGCGAAATGAACGGGTTCGCGACCGAAAGAAAAATCCTGGCAGGAAGGAAGCAAGGCAGTGACGTGTGGCCCGGTCGGATAAGGATGCAATAGCAGTCGACGACTCAGCAGCCTGCACGCTCGCGCACCGCGTGCAGGGAAGGCCAACGTAGAAGTACACATCGTTATTATTGAGTTGGATCAGCGGTGGTTGCGTGGGAAATGCGACCGCGCGGAGCCGTTCTGCTCGAGTACGCCTCCTGTCCTTTCCCGGCGGTGAGGCTGAAGTTTCCGTGGGTGTATCGAGACTTTCGGTCGCATGCAGGTCAAGTGGTCGCGATCACGAGCGATGTCGCTGCGTTGATACCACTAACGATCATGCGTCCGCGATATCTCACCTGATGTGAAGAGGCGCGAGCTCATTGAATACATGTGGAGGTGGTATGAGGAACCCGACGAGAAAGGAAACCTGGCGCTCGCCGGGGACACGCACGGATCCTTCGCTTCGGCTGCGGGGGTAACGAGAACGGGCGTCCAACGGCTTCGAGACGCGATCGGGGAGTGCGCCACAAATCCAACATGTGGTTTCTCCTGGGTGGGACCGCATTTGCATTCCACCCCCGATCTTGACACGAAACGTAGAGCACTGCAGCCTTTCGATGGTCCGGGATCGATGTATAAAAGCAATGAGCAAGGAGAGACGGCATACTATCAACACCGCCGAAAACGCGCAGTCACATGATGAATAAACCGAAATACAGCCGTGGAAACGCTCACAGGAAAACTTTAACTTGAAGAAACCCATCGATCCTCCCGCGGGGTGGCATAGAACGACGACGGTCGACTGATGCAACGGCACATGAACTGGCAGGGTGCCCAATGATGCACTCCTGATTCCTGAACGCAATGTCGTGACTGAGGTAGATAGATAGTTCACAAGGCGTGGTCCCTTCAAGGAACTGTCAGGTCTCACTATGAATTTAGAGCGACGCATCACTTTTTAGGTAGATTTTGCGGATGAGACGGGCAGGAGCCACGCGTGGCAGGATGTACTTGAGGGATAGCGTTCAGCGTGTGGTCCGCCGCTGTGTTCCGGGCTGAAGATATAGGGAGATCAGGAGAGCTGCCAGGCTGGCGTTCAACGTCCCAACTTCCGTCGCCGACAATATCGCGCTCACGGCCCGTCCTTCCGAACTAGGACCTGGGGAAGCGCGACGCGGTTGACTTCTGGCCAGCGTACACGAAGGTCATATGCCATCGCGATAAAACGCGCCCCAAGGGCGATGTTATTCCGCTGTAGGGAGAGTACATGGGCCACGTCGACAGGGTACGAATTGAACACGCCACCATAGTATACCAGGTCCCGGCATTCAACGTGGGCCCCAGCTCGCAACTCGTCATGCACCCTGTTTCTCCGTCCCTCCTAACCATAAGTCTTCCGGAGCCAGCCACGCCGTCGGCTGGGCACGAATGAAACAAGACGGCGCCACAGCGTTCGACGCGGGGCTCACAGCTCGTCGCGCGTCTTCCTCTCTCCGTCCTTGTTTCCAACACCAAGTCGTCCGAGCCACTCGCGCATGATCGCGTTCACCTCGACGGGGTGTTCAATATGCACCCAGTGAGCGCCGGGGATAGCCTACGCGTCCATGAACGATCAGCTGCATTCATGTTTTTTTTTGTTCGACCGAGCAACGTGCGCGTACCTTTTGCTCGAGGTCAGGGAGGAATTGCGCGGAGCTGAGCAGGCTCGCGGCGAGTACCCAGTCGGCGACGGGGTCCTATTATGAAAAAGAGCGCAAAAGGTCACGACTTGACGGTCGGGAGATTAGCGAAGACAGACAAGAGCGTACCTGCGTTGGCAAGATGCTCAAGACGGGTTGGAACACGCGAAACTCGCCGTGCTCCTGCGCCGCCTTCCACGACGCGTATCGCGCCTGCACCGTGCTCAGCCCCCGCTTCAAAAAGCTCGACCATAGACCCGCGCTAGCTCACCTCGTCTTGGTAGAAATACAGCGCTGTATCGTTGTTTGATGATCAGCGCGGCGGGCGGGGAGGCGCGCACGGGGAGGATACGCACTGTGATTGAATCGTTGGATGGAGTACTGTTCCACCATGTAGTCCTCTTCGTCAGGCGTGAAGAACGGGATGGGCGGGATCTGGGCCGGGCGTCAGCGTTGGCAACGAGGTACCTTTGGGGGAGAATACGCACCTCGGCTACGCCCTTCCACCCCTCCATGAACGAGTTCGAACTGAGGAGAAATTCCTCCGGCGGGGGGCTGTCGACCGTGCGCAAGGTGCCGCGGAGCGTGCGCCGGACGTCGCGCGAGAGTTCTTCGATGGACGCCTGGGTGTTGCTGGAGAACGCGAGTTGGTACGCGAGGCGGGGAAGGTGCGGGACGAGAGCTTCGATGGGCGTGAATGGGCCATGGCTCGGGACGTACTAGGGTTTGAAATGAAAAGAAAAGAAAGGGCGTGAATGGGTGCGCAGAGGGAGAGGGGGGACGCGCGTACGGGAATGGCGATGCCCACGACTGCCTCGATCAAGTCCGGCCTCGTACGCGCGGCTTCGTAGCAGACTTGGGTTCCCCAGTCGTGTCTGGTGGAAGATGTAAGGAAAAGACGGACGGGCGTGTGAGTCCATACGACGTACCCCACGCAAATCGCCTTGGCGACGTTTGAATCACGAAGGATGCAGGAGAGGTCGTCGACGAGGTCCGGCATCGTTCCCGACGTCTTCACGTCGCCCGGGTGCGTCGACTCTCCAAACCCGCGAGAATCCGGGATGATCAGGCGGTAGTCGTCCTGGGGCGTTGTCGTTCGTGAGCTAGAGCGAGGTAGGATGGGTGGTGACGGGCGTGACGCACCTTGAATTCATCTATCTGGTACTTCCAAGTGCTCCACAGACTCGGCCATCCGTGCAGCATCAGCATCGTCCTCTCAGCGGAGGGGTTCACGTCCACATAATCTGCAATGCGGACGGTGAGCACGCTGCTGGGAAGACGGGAAAGACCGGGAGGACGCACGGAGTTCGAGGGCGACCTCTTGGTCCGTGGCGCGGTTAAGGCCGGGGCAACGCGCGACCTTCTTCGTATAATCCCGCGGGTTGAACGCCGTCGCGCAAAGCGCAAAGGGAAGGACAGCGAGAAAGAAAATTGAACGGTGCATTTCGTGGCGAGTAAAGGAGGTCAGTCACTGTCAGTTTCGAAATTCGGAACGGACGATGTGGTGGTGCCTTGCATCGGTCTACAGATAGCCGTTTACCGACGGGTGCCAGACTTGGCGGCGAAGCATGACCGTGCAGCAGCAAGTCGGGAGCAGGATTGCGGAGGGGGAGGGACATGGAACGAAGAGACGAGAAGATCCACGGTTGGCGGAAAGGTGCAGATCGGGAGGCGGTGGGAGGGCAATTTCTCGGTGATCATTTGGGCAATAGCGCTGGGAAATGGGATGGCACGTGATGGGAGCACAGATATTGCATGTATGCACGTGATCGCGTCGCGTCGCGTCGACTTGGTACGAGTCATCGCATCGCACCTTCTCGTCGGTGAGTTCGTAGGATGGTATGTTTCCACCGTCGGCCTTTTGTGATCAAGAGTGCTCGTCGGCTCATTAAACATGTATGTGCTTCAACATCGAAGTGCTGGAGCCTCTTCTCCGAGTGCGCCAGACGACAGAGCTACTCTAAGGTCTCTGTGCATCAATTGTAGCCTGTAGGCTTGTCAAAGCGTGGTTTTCTAAAAGATCATGACAGATGATATAATAATCGCGAAGCTAAAAAATGCACTGACGCCATCCATTAGGTCTGTTCCCCAGCCATCGCTTATAATTATATACCTACCTTCGCCGTCTCAGACGACTAGCCTCAAGTTCAACACCGAGGACCTGTTTCAGCCACAGAGAACAAGCGAGCTTCGGATCCGTTGACATGAGAACCTCACAAACTATTCTGTCCGTAGAGACCTACCTGTAAAGTTTGATCATAATCGGCTGCAATGGTCGTTTGGCGGTCGTCGCCCCTCGGCCACTGATCTTATGCTTTCGACCACTGGACGTAAAGAACTCTTCCTTTACTGACTTTGTTCTATATTCCTCTCCTGCGTGGGATAGTCAGAGAGAAAGCATCCGACGAGAATGAGATATGCGTGTCCTGCTTGTATGGCCCCTTTGTTCGTACCGACTCTTGGTATCCACTTCGCCGTCCAAAGCGCCTTCCAACTTCTCCGTCCATTTACCCACCTTTGGCATGCAATAATGATGCATTAACTCGTCCAATGTGGCATTGTGATCTCTTTGCTTCGTACTACAGTCATTTGCATATGAGATGATAATTCACGCCGTGAAAAACTTGTTTGTTCGGACCAAACAATCGCCTTATTCGGAAGATCGGAGCGACCGGCAGCGGCGGCAGGCAACGGATCAGGCACATCTTGCCCATTATGGTATTTGTGTGGCTCAAGCAAACAGAAACAAACAGATTTTTCACCGCGCGAATTATCATCTCATATGCAAACGACTGTAACGGTCGTCAAGAGCGAAAGGGAGACCTGGACCATTTCCTGATTAGGGGCGCCTTACGAAGCAAAAAACGCGACTCTTCTTGCCCGCTTCTCGCGTTACTCCTTTCCTCGAGTCCATCACCTCGAGTCCTTTCTGCCTTCCTCCCGCTGTAAAAAACCGTGCTGAGCTCTCCATCACTCGCCTCGCGGTATCTGACGTACAAAAAACGCTGACGCGTGGCACAGGCGATGCTAAACGGCGCTGCCTTCTATCAAGCACGCCCCGGCCCCGCCCCGCCCTCCAACACGCACCCGCTCTACGTCGACGTCGGGATGAGTCACCAATACGGTCTTCAGCCCATCCCGACGCCGCCGCCCTCCGCGCACGGCATGCCCTCCCGCGCCCACACCCCCGCCGGCAGCAACGCCTTCTCACCGAGTGCCCTCGCCCGCCCGAGTCATCGCCATTCCCTGCCCAACATCTCCGACTACGCCCTCAACAGCACACCCATCGGCGAACTGGGCCGTCGCCCTGCACCGCCCACGTCCCTGCACCAAAACGGCGTGCGCCCGATGGCCATCCAGCACGCTCAACAGCAGCAGCCGCCGCGCCAACAGCAACGACAACAGCAGCACGCTCAGCACCAAATTTTCGTTCAGCATCCACACCAGCAACAGCCACCCCACCGCCCGTCTGCTGCCCCCCTCGATCACGTCCGATCCGCCTCCTATCCCCATTCCCGCCCCACGACCTCCCAGTCCCAGATCCAACCCCAGTCCCAACCTCCCCCGCAGCCCCAACCGCCTCTCGCCTCCTTCGACCCTGCCCAGACAACCCAACTCCTCCTCCAGCCCGCCAAAGCCCTCTTCGAGCAAACCTGGGCGACGACCGTCGGCGCCGTGCAGCACGAGCTTGGGATGTACGCCCGCGCGCACGACGCAGTGCTCGAGCAAAACCGCGTGATCGAGCAAGACTACCGCTCGCTGTACCAGGCGTACGTCAAAACCGATGCGGAGCGGATGCGGCTGGCGGGCGAGCTCGAAGTCGCGCGGGTCGCGCTCGGGAAGGAAGACCAGGCGACGCGCGAGATGCAGCTGCGGAACGGACAAAGTACGTCAATCGGCCGCCCTCACTCCCTGCACACCGCCCCATTCTTTCCGGGACACAAGGGTGCCATCGGTTTTGGTGCGTTGACTGTGACTTGGGGAACCACATATGTCTCCCAAGACATAGTTATCGGCCCTCCCGAGATCGGGTTAACTCTTACCGCCCGGAAACAAGGGCGTCGCGTTCGCAGTGTCTTTTTCTGCCAGCTTTTTATCATGCCTAATTTGCTTTTCGTTTTCCAGTAGCGCTCCAGTCCCAGAAGATGCGCGAAGCGTACTCTCGCGCCGCGAGCGACATGGAAATCACCGCGAAGGCCGTGCAACGTGTACGTTCCTATCTCTTCCAGCTGTCCCACACATTGGAGACCGCATTTGTGCTCTTCGCGTTGCCGGGGTTTCGTTTACTTTTGGAGCGGGACCCGTGGGGACGGGGTGGGACATGCCTTCCTCAGGTATACCCACCTCCCGTCTCGAACGGTGTTGCACCCGTTCTCGCTCTCGGAGTAAACGCGGACCCCGCTCGCCAGGAACTGTGAAGCGGCCTCGAATCTGTGGAGCAGCTTTCTTCGCGCGTCCTCCTTCTCACCCTCTCCCAACAGTGCCTCGACACCTGCAAATGCGGCGCCGCGCCCTCTGCCTTCTCGCAGCGGCCCGTCTCGCTCAACCCGCCCACGTCTGCGCCCATGGCCTTCGCGCCGGCGCACCCGCCTCCGAAGACGGAGTTCATCGATCTGACGATGCAGATGGACACGCCGCCCGCGGAGGCACCGACGCCGGGCGATCTGCGCAGGGAACGCGAGGACGGCGGGGAACGGGACGAGCATCCGTCGAAGCGGATCAAGCTCGCGGAGGACGAGCTCCAGCGGCCTTTCGTGTTCCATCCGGAGCCACCTCCGACCTTCCCACCCGACAGGCCCCATGGCCAACGCGCAGACGGCGCGATGACGCTGTTCAACGGCGGGCCCGTCGCCCAACCAAAATTCGAGCCAGACACCGAGGCAAGCCACCTGCCGACGCCCGCGTCGGACCCGCAGCCGTCGCCGACGCTGTCCACGAACCCGCCGCCGTCGGCGCCCGAATTGGACGACGCGGACGCGGACATGCAAGCGGTGCCGCCGGCGCCGCCCCGGCAGCGCGCGAGGATCGGGGTCAACCACCTGGAGCTCGCGTACGCGCGGGAGGACGGGCAGATGGTGTGTCGGATGTGCAAGCTGCGGCAGCAGGAGGACACGGAGACGCAGGTGACGGCGTTCGCGGCGAACGCGCCGGGGGAGGTGCTGATCGGGCACTGCGAGGAGTGCCATCCGGCGGCGTGCGCGTCGCTGGTGAGCATGAGCCCGTCGCAGATCGTCGAGATGAAGCAGCGGATCGCGGCGTCGTCCTAGCTTCTTTTCTTTCTCTTTTTTTTGCGGTTTGCTGTCTTGTCGCGTATTCTTTCCAGACTAGTTTTGTTATAGTTGTGTACCCCACTCTCCCTTATTTAAGTTAGATGTCCTGGGCCTCGTCCTCTAATGCGCTTATGCCATCGCTATGTTTTCGTTTTCTTTTTCTCTCGAGTCTTTGACCCACTGGAATCCACCGCAACTCGTGCACGACGCGGCGAACCCTAGACTGGAGGCCGAGTCTTTAACGGACACTGACGAGGCGAGCAGGTAGTGTCTAGTTAAAGACTGGTAGAATTCGTCGGGCGTTGATAGGGATCTGCGACACCTCGGCCGCGTCATCGACCCCGTCCCGATTTGGGCACGTCCTGCACGTGATAGCCAGCGGAAACGCGTCTCGGGCTTCGACGCGTCGGAACTCTATCTACCCCCCTTACACCTACTTCATCATATTGCTACCGTCCCTTCTCCCCACATGGAACCCAATGAAGATGGAGGGGATGATTCCACACGCGGTGACCCACTATCGGAAAGTCTTGTCTCACAACTGGATGCGATCTCGTCGACTGCCTCAGAAAACGCGCGCGCGGCACTTAGAAAAGTTCATTCGGTAACGGGAGGGAAGATCACCCTTCGAGAAGACCAGCTGCTTGCAGCGGCGTACTACAACGAGGGATACGACACTGTGCTGGTCGCTCGGACTGGCTCTGGAAAAACGATGCAAATCATCATTGCCGCGCTCATGAACCCCAAAAAGGTTGTACTTGTCTTGTCCCCTTTGAAGCGTTTGCAAGACTCTATGGTACAGTATATGCGCCTTCATTCTTATTGAAAGACTCTCTAAGTGTCATTAGGCTCTCGAAATCCTGGAATCCACGGGCCTCGCCGCTGTAGCAATAAACCAAGACATGCGCTACAACTTAGATGCTTGGCTGGTAAGTCGTGGTTCGGCCTGGATGTCTTGTCCACGAATTTAACAACACCGTACGACAGGGGATCGAGAAGGGAGAATACAGTGTCATCCTTACCTCGCCCGAGCAGTGCGGAACAATCAACGGCCACTCAACTCGTCTGCAAACCCTCCTCAAAGACAACACAGCATTCCGTTGCAACGTTGCACGTCTGGTCGTGGATGAGGCCCATCTGATTTACCTGTGGGGACTTCCGAGCAGTGACAAGGCTGCCTTTCGGGAAGCCTGGAGTCGAATCTCGGACCTGCGCATCAAGTTGCCGGCATCGACGCCGGTTCTCCTCTTGTCTGCAACAGCTCCCCCTCATATGATCACGGCATGGGAGAAAACACTTCATCTTCGGGAAAATTACAAGGTCCTTAGGTACACCAGCAACCGCTCCAACCAGTTCTATGCAATCCATCCCGTCCACGGCGATCTCAAGGACTTTCGGAACCTGAGGATGCTCGTACCCCGAAACATCGAGGCCGCGGGTTCTATCTCGCTCGAGCAGCTCATCGCGAACCTCCGAAAGACGCTCGTATTCGTAGACAGTATCGATTTGATACGTGCCTCTGCTAAGGGATTGTATCTGCTCTTCCCCCTCTGGATTCGACCGGCGCTCATTCGGAGGAATATCATACGTACCTACTACTCTGGAATGTCTCGTTACCAACTGGACAAAGTCTTCGAGGAGTTCAAGAATGGCGATTGCAAGATTCTCGTTGCCACCAGCGCATTCTCTCAGGTAAGTACTTTGTTAGACTCTGACGAAGATCGCTCCTGAGGTACAAATTGCAACAGGGCGTAAATGTTCCCGATATCGAAATCGTGATACAGTACGGCCTCTGCCAATGGGTTGAAGAGCTCGTGCAACGCTTCGGTCGCAACGCGCGCCTCCCGCATATACATGGGCTCTCTCTATTGCTGGCTGAACCGTGGGCGTGGACACCGTCAGGTAAACCGGGACCAAAGGAACTCCGAACATCTACAGCCATGAAGGCGTACGCTAAGAGATATTGGAGCGATTCCTGGACGTAATTCCGCGCCCCAACACCGCAAAACCATATGGTAAACAGCCCGAGCAGTTTCTTGACGCGTCCAAAGTCTCCAGACTTGATGGAGGCCTCCATTTGCGCGATAAGCAGGAAGTCGCGGAACATCAACTTGACGTTGAGCTTGAGCGCGTCGTCGGCCTTGTGATCAGCAAGCGTTGGATCCGATGCGTGCTTCTGTATTATCGTTCGTGCTATGCCCAGGAGTTGGTCAGCAGACGGTTCCGTGGCTGCAAACGCGTCGAGGTCGTCGTGGTCGCATTCGAGCTTGAATGCAGAGAGAGCTAGACCATAAAGGACTTGCAGTTGAGTGGACTTGACCGCATGGAAGTCTGGGTGCTCGGAGTTGTGCCGCTTTTTGTCCAGGAGTGTGATGAATGACTGGAGACTGCCGTGATCACGAGCGTCTCCACGGTGGTGATTCAAGCTGCACCAGACGGCATTCATGAGATAGTGAAGACCTCCAGGAGCGACCTGCGGGTTCTTCATGGATTCAAAGTTTGTTTCGCCGTCGCACCGGATACGCGCCGCTCCTCGAATCATCGCGTTCGAGAACTGGTCGTTGATTGAGGGGATTGCGCGGTCCTGAATCTTTCCTGACGGTGAGATGTCGATCTTGAGCTGATCCTCGAACGCCTCGCGCCAGACCTCGATGACGCCTTCTCGAGTGTTCTCTGCGGTGTCGGTAACCAGTAGTGTATATGATTTGTTTTTGAAGTTTGACGGAGGGGGGAGGACAGAAGCGTACTGGAGAGCGTCATCTTTCTTGTACTTGCAACGTCGTGAGTCTATCGAGAACGCGGGCGAGAAATCGAGTAGCATGTGAACCAGCATCTTGGCTTGCTCCTCGAGAATCCAGCCCATTGTCTCCTCACAGGGTTGAACGTGCTTGCTGAAACTAAGCTCCTCCAGGCGGTTGATGTTACCTAGGATCGGTTGAAGCCGTAGGTCGTCTTCGTTAGTGTCGTCGACCCCTCGAAGTTCGTAGATCATCATAACGGTGCCGACGAGCATACGAGGTGGAGCACCCGGTCGCTGTTCCACATGGATTGAGGCTGAAGTTTGCATGTTGTCAAAGTTAAACGCAATTCGTAACCCCTGGCCGAGGGCTCGGGCATCGGCCATGAGCATCTTGCAAAGCGTGTCGAGTTGACGAGGAACCGAAGAATAGTCCAACGCGAGACCGATGCGAGCACAGATATCGATGGCATGTCTACCAACACCAGATAACCAGCCGGAAATCGTGAACGCGTGAGCAAACAGGTTGGCTCGTTCAGATCGGCCCTTCACCAGCTGCGAAATAATCACGGCGACAGCCTAGGATGAGGCCATGCCATCAGTATAAGTGCCCAAGATCATTGACCAGAACGTGCGGTGCTCTCACCTTCTTGTCCCTTTCCAGGGCTTTCGGATTCTGTTCGCGCTCAACACGCTGGGTCCGAATCACCTTGAGGAGGGTCCTTTGGAGTGGCTTTGCGTGCTCGTCAATGTGTGGCTGGATGTCCCTCTCGATGCTAAAGTCCAGAAGACCTTGCGGTGTGAGCTCCTTCGCGCTCTGTCGATACACCTTGACTAGAGCGTCCACGCTGTTCGAAAACGTATCCGCGACGGCATCCAGAGACTTCGAGGCTATCCATGTGTCCATCTGCGTCCTGGCCACGTTGCTTGAATTCCAGATGAGGTCCAAGATTTCTCCTAGGCAGCCGCTGCGAGCCACTTGCAACGCGAGGCTCTTGGTCCGCGCCGAGGCGTTTTCTGCAAACAGAGCAAGAAGAAAGGTCTCCGTCCCGCCCTGACGACGCGAACGGGTAAAGGACTCAATTGCATTACACAGTCTTTGGTCCTTGGAGATACGGTTACGTCGGGACACCGATGTGGGGATCATGCTGGAGGTGGCTGTATGCGCACTTGCTTCGGATGTATGCGTGGTGTTTGTCGATTCATGAACCGGGTTTGTTGGATCTGGGGTGGGCGTTCGGATACCGACAAGGGAGGGGAGTGCGCAGGATGGTCGTGCAGGGGGTGTTAAACTCGTATGGGGTTGAGATCCACGGACAGTCTTGTCGACGCAGATCTGTATGCCCGCATCGGAACCCGAGACATTGCTGATGGGTTCGGACAGAGAACCCGACCATGAGATATCGAGAGGTGGAAGGAGCGAAGCAGAATCCGTGTATGTATTGTCGTACACGCTTTCAGGGTCGATATCCATGCGTGTGTCATCGAGGATTGGCAAGGGAAAGTCCAATGTACGCGTCTGTCGATAACCCAGTGGAGAGAGCAGAATCCTGGGTGTTTGAGGGAACGAAGTGGAAGCAGGTGTCTGAGGCAGCGATGTAGAATTCGGAGTGCTTATTTCACTGTTAGTCAGTGCAGGGGTACCTGGAGTCGGAGAGGCTGAATCCAGGGCTAGTATTGCAGGAGACCAGTTCAAGGACCTCGGAGTCTGTGGAAGCGCAAAAGAAGTCGGAGCACAAGGGATAGCCGAGAACTTTTGATTCATAGAAATAAAACTGTCGGCGACGATGATGGGTGGAGGCTTCGACGGTCTGACGGACTCCGGGGTGGACGTGTCATCGGCACGTAGAAATACGGGAGGGCCAGGCTTGTATGAAGAGCGAGGGGCTGGAGTGTTCGATGGTTCTCGTGAGGGCGAAGATTCCATTGTGATTGTAGGAAGAAGAAGTATCTATACATGGTATGAGACGCGTCGTCGCACTGGAGTCGCGAGTCGCGAGTCGCAAGTCGCGCCGTCCGACATCGCGTCGGGAGCGGCATCACGTGCAGGGCGTACCCATATTCGGACGGACCTGATGACGCAATCGGTCGTTTCGCAAATCCCTATCAACGCCCGACGAATTCTACTACACCACCAGGCGATCCCTCAGCTTCATTCCGATATCACGCCCCTGAGTTTGAAGTTGGTGTGCCGATGGATGGAATCCAAAAATGTCAAGCGGATATCACGCTCAACGAATTCCCTTGGGCCCGAAGCTGAGGTTCTTTGGATTCAATCCAATAATCTTACTAAGCTCATCAAGAATCGCTCGGCGGGTTGCTGGCTTAAATCGTGCTTATTGCGATCTTATCCTGATGTAGAAGGAAGAAAATCATGATATTTTCATTTGATAACTACAGAGTATATGGGGGCTGCTACGGGATATATGGAGAGGGATGACAGGTGAGAGAGGGTTACCTGGGATGCCAACAAAGCAGGTGGACCAGACGGAGACCGAGATAAGACCAGGGAACCCAGTGAGCCAGGGGACAGAGAGCCAGGACCAGAGAGGAGCGCGAGCGGGACCAAGATCGCGAGCGAGGACCAAGACCGCAAGCAAAAATCGAGAGACCGAGAGTAAAGTTCAAGACCACGAGCAAAGTTCAAGACCAGGAGTAAAGTTCAAGGCCGCGAGCGAAGGTGAGGACGACTGCCAGCGACAACAAGAGGGGCGCCGGAGCATGTGCAAATCCTGAATGCTGTCGCGAGGGCAGGTGGGCGGTAAGTGAATAGAACACGCACCATGGTCCAGACTCTGGATGATGCCCACATGAGAGTGTCGAAGGGAGAGTCCATACCCAACCCTTCGTACATCCACGGAAACCCTGACGCGCCGTCCAAATCTCGGTACGTCGGAGTCGCCCATTACAGATGAGGGGTTATGGCCAGGTGAAGGACGGGGAGAAGAGAAGGACGTGGTGAGAGGAAACAAGGAGTCGAGGATGACTTGGCGCGACGACGAAAATGAATACTGCTTACATAACCCGCGCTCGTCGCCGTCCATCGAGGACTCTGTGGGGATTGAAACTGAGAGGACAACCTGTACTCACGCTGACTTGGGCGCGAAGCCGACTTTCTCGCAACGGATAATCGGAATGGCGCCGAGATTGAGGGGGTTGGATTGAAGCTGACACGATGCTAGCGTGAACCCTTGGTCACGCCATCAGACTCATCCGAATGGCCCCGCATAGAGTCATGCTGAGGCAACTGCTGGTGGTGTAGACTAGGCGAACCCACTTCCCTCGACTTCGATTGCGCCTTGGAAACTTATTGTGTAAGCTGTTCGAAGTGGGTACTGACTCGAGCATGCGTCTTACGTGAGCCCTATTCCCCGCCGACGTCATCCGCACGTTTACAGGCGTTATCTTCTAACCGCGAACATACATAAAGCCCACACGCTCGAATTGAACTTCCTCCCAACTATCCTCTTGTCTTACTACTAGCATAGACCCATGCATTGCACTCATTCAAGTAGCAAGGCTGTGGTGATTGTATTCAAATAAGCAACAAATAAGCATAACTAAGTACTAAGCATGAAGTGTAGAAGATTCAACTCGCAGTCCGATAGTAGGAAAACTGTAGCCGGGATGCCTAGAGGGGTTTGTGACGGTCCCAAATGCTCTCGCTCGTGTCGGGCTCTCTTGGCAATCTGCCATTTCGATAGCAGAGTGGGTTGTTCTGTTCCTTGAGGGTTCAGAGCTGGAGTCCTTGGGGGCGTAGGAAGCAAGTCGCTGAGGGCCGAGTAGGCCTGCGAATATGCAATGTCGATGAGGACATATCACCTGTGATATGGATAACAAAAGGATCAGTAAAGCCTTTACTATCACATTGATTGATACTGTATGCACGTACCATCTATGAAAGCTCCGTTCGAGGCTTGCTGGTTGGTTGGGTTCTTGCATTATCGTGTCGCCTGTCGTTGATTCGGACGTGGACGACACAATACAATGCTGTTGCGGACCTTCAGGATCCTGAGGATGTCGTTGTGCTCGCACTCAAGACCGGCGGTGGCCAATGGCGTCAGCCGAGGAAAGCTGTAGACAACAATATAGTAAGCAAGGACATTGATCAGTTTGTTAAGGTCAGTCATACCTGGACGGCCGTGTTCTCGTTCGCTTGCGAGGAGGTTGAATGGGCACTGTTTCTGGGGGCTGCATCTTGGACGGAATCAGTGGACCTGCGTTCCTGCTCGGTGCACCATCCCAATGGCCAGCCAATGTCACCCCCAACTCGCATAGATTCTTCTGCACAAATAGTACATGTCAGTTCGTCTCGCAAGAGAGAAAGAAAATGCGCACATGATCCAGATGAATGCACCGAGATGCACTGGATGCAGATGACAGGGTGTGCTGTACTGTGTCGTGTCGGGTCGTGTCGTGTCGTACATCACTCGAGCTCGGGACCACCACGCCTCATCCGAGCACCGAGGAAATTTCCCGAAAAATCTCTAGATATATAAATAAATCCAATCAGGGGGGGTGGGAGCGACGCGGTCATCGTGACCGAAGCGACAAAACACGTCCGTGTTGCTGCACAAACATTGCTTTGGAGGAAAATTGATTTGAATTTGTTTTCTGATATACAAAGTAAAAGGTATAAGTAGGGCTGTGCCATGGAGGCTACTTTGACGCTAACGGCGGTGCGTAGAGGTGCCATAGAGAGTGGGAAGGTATGACGGTGGCCAAGTACGTGGTGGAGGTCAAGACGAAGAGCGACGCGGCGACCCGGCCGACGCGCAAGCCTAGGATGACGCAAGCAGCCACGTGCATTTGTCAACGCGACCTGTCACGTGTCGCGTTACGATGACGTGGCTGTTGTCCCACAACCAATCAGAAAGCTCACTTGTCTCGCGGTTTGTGTCGTGACGTGACGCAGCGCTCCACCGCGTCTCTCTTTGTATTAAAGGATGTCGCCCGTCCCCGCCCCCGCCAAAGTCCTTGTCACCGGCGCGAATGGCTACATCGCCGCCTGGGTCGTGCGCACCCTGCTCGAGCAGGGGTATTCCGTCCGCGGCACAGTGCGCAGCGCGAGCAAGGGCGCGCATCTCGCGAGCTTGTTCGCGGAATACGGTGACAAGTTCGAGGTCGTCGTTGTCGAGGACATCACCAAGGTGTATTCTTTCCGATCTTGGTGCGCGCGATGGGGCTGATCGGGTGTGGGAGTAGGAAGGCGCATTCGATGAGGCGGTCAAGGGTGTCGATCTCGTCGAGCATACCGCCTCCCCGTTCCATTTCAACGTGAAAGAAGCTGAGGGTACGTAGACTTTGCGCGCGCGTGCTGTTTCCTCTCTGATGTTTCCCTGTAGACCTCATTGTCCCCGCCGTGCGCGGTACGACCGGCATCTTGGAATCAGTCAAGAAACACGGGTGCGCGGCGTTTCTTCTTGACTGAGTCCTGCTCGTCTTCGCGCTCAAATCGTCCCACGTATTTTCCATGCAGGTCCTCCGTCAAGCGCGTCGTGATCACGTCTTCCTGCGCCTCAGTCCTGAAGCCATCCTCGACGCCTGCCGTGTGGGACGAGACGTCGTGGAACGAACCCGCGATCGAGGAGGTCAAGGAGAAGGGCGCGGCTGCGCCCGCCCCCTCCATCTACCGCGCCTCGAAGACGCTCGCGGAGAAAGGTGTGTGCGCCCTCTGCGCCTCCCGTGCGGCTCCCCGTGTGTTATCAGGAACTTATACTGTTGCCCGCGTCAGCTGCATGGGAGTTTGTCGAGAAGAACAAAGATAGCATCGCGTGGGATCTCGCGGTACTGAACCCGCCTTTCGTGCGTCCATTCATTCATTCCATTGGCTCCCGCAAATCCTGACCACGTGCTCGCGTTTTGCAGGTCTTCGGCGTAAGCCTCCTTCCCTTTCCATCTACCCTCGATCTTGCCTGACCGACCGACCTTTCATCGACCCCAGCCACCAATCCACGAAGTAGCGTCGCTCGAGAGCCTCAACACGTCTCAGCAGGAGCTCTACAACACCATCGTCCTGGGAAAGAAAGACGACGCGGCGCTCTCGGCGCCCGGGAGCGCTTGGATCGACGTGCGGGACCTTGGACTTGCGCACGTCCTTGCGGGGCAGAAAGCCGAGGCCGGTGGGGAGCGGGTCATTGTCAGCGCTGGTACGTCGTATTTGCCCTCAGTTCCTTCCCCCCCGGAACCGCCACAGCGCCACTGACGCTCTTTCATTATCGCCTATCGTCGCTTCCCGCTGTATCAAGGCCCATACTACTGGCAGGAGATCGGTGCGTGTCATGCTATCCCCGCTTTATCCCGCCCAAACCATGACTGACATGGCGTTGCGTGCTATGCGTTTTAGTTGACGTCGCAAACGAGATTCAGCCGGCTCCAATAGAAAATTTGCCCAAGGGTGTCCCTGGGGCGACGAAGGGCAAGGAGTACGCTCTCAATTACGACACGAGCAAAGCGGAGCGCATCTTCGGGATCAAGTATCGTTCGTTGAAGGAGATGGTGAACGATTCGCTGGTGTATTTCAAGGGGTTCTCGGCCTAGAGTTCCAAGAAGTGAAACGTCAATGTAGCTGTACTGTGATTCCGCCGGATGGGTTTATCGTGTGGATGGAATGAACATCGTGGAAGGATCTCGTTTTGGTTTTGACTCGAGTCTCGGAGTGGGATAGTTATCAACAGAATTCTTTTGAGTTATCGCTCGATAAGCATTCTTCAGCTTTGTCATCGCCCACCTAAAAATAATCTCCATATTTCGATCGTTCTTACTCGCCACCATCATCGTACGCGCACTACCGGCAACGCTACCTCGCACCGACATCCCTCCCAGGATATATTTATCAACACCTTTGCCGAAGACTGATGTCCTCCGCATTCCAAAACGTGGCGTTTTGCGACTTGCCCTCAGCTGACTCGCGCTCCGAACGGAACTAAAGTCATACTTCACTATACTACCACTCCAATACGATCACGGCATCGCAACGTATTCATGGAGACGAAGAGGATGGTATGGCACAATAAATTTGGAACACGCTAATTCCTCTAAACCGATGCACCGGTAGCAACGTATAGTATCATCTCCGTCCTCGACCGAATCCTCCCATTCAGGCCGGGTCGGACTCCGTCTGGAGATGCCCACACACTACCTCCAGATACACTGCATCATCGCAGCGGTTTCTCAACGTCTCAACGCACAAGATACATCGATATGACCTGCTTACACATCTTCCGGATTTACTAGGCGGTTTCCCCCTGGACAATGCTCGGCTCCGCGACTGCGTCGACGCCCTCTGACGCCATGATCCCCGTCTGCTTCTCTGCTTCTCTGCATCGTCGATGAAACGGCCGAGCGGATCTCGGTACACAGGGCTGTCCATTACTGTGACAGGCTTGTAGAAGATGGTCGTTCCTGATCGTTCCGCGTGCATGCAACAAAGCAGCCCGATTCCCGAGTATGTCGCCGGTCGGGCCCTCCAGTGCTGCGAGGGTAAGGGACTGCATACCCACCTCTCGCATTTCTCATCCACTCAAACTCGAACTAGACTTCCGGAGGTTTGGTAATGCACTGTCGTCCATACCAGCCACACCTCACGATACGACTGCGTGCGCCACGAGTCCAGGACTATATAAGACGCGTCGTGGTCCCGAAGTCTTTCCAGCAGTCTTCTACCTCTTCACTTCTTAATATCTTCCGGTCCTTGAGCTCTAGGACCTTCTTCCGTCTTTAAAGCATCTATTGGTACAAGTCCATATAATCTATGGCTCCGTCTCGCCTCTCAACGCTCCTTGCTCTCGGTCTCTCCGCGAGTACCGTAATTGCACAGCCTAATATCTTCCATCCAAGAGCATCACTCAATTGTATGCCCCCTCCTCATCAGCCGTTGATATACTAAGACCATCCATGTTCTCCAGCATCAGGCTCGGCTCCCACCGGCATCGACGCCGCCACCTTTGCGAAGACCAAGTTCGACTTCGTCGTCGTGGGCGGCGGAACTGCGGGTCTCGTCCTCGCCTATCGGCTTTCCGAGAATCCCCACGTCACCGTCGGCGTGCTCGAGGCGGGAGAATATCGTCCGAACGACAAGCTCATCGAGACGCCCACGGCGGGCAACCTCCTCGGCAACGCGAACGTGGGCACGCTCATCGGTAACCCGACGTACGACTGGGAGTTCCGGAGCGTGCCCCAGGCTGCGCTGAACGGGCTCGTGATCGATTATCCACGGTATGTCGACCCACCCCCCACCCCCCCGTTCCATGATTTGATAGCGGGTGCTGATGAGGGTGTGTGGGTAGCGGGAAAGTCGTCGGAGGGTCGTCTGCGATCAACTCGATGATCTGGCAGCGCGCGTCGGAAGTCGAGTACGACAACTGGGAGACCGTGTTCCAGAACCCGGGGTGGAACTTCAAGGGTCTCGAGCCGTACTTCAAGAAGGTCGAGGACTGGACGCCGCCGGAAATCCTGTTCCCCGAGCAGCACTACGACCCCGCGCTCGCGACGGAACACGGCAAAGCCGGGCCCATCGACGTCAGCTACGATACCTTCCTCACCGGCGTCGATGTCCCCTCCGTCGCCGCCGCCAACTCGCTCGGCGTCCCCACCAACTCCAACCCCGACGGCGGCAACGTCACTTATATTTCGCTCACCGCCCGCTCCGTCGATCCCGCGCGCGGCATCCGTTCGTACGCCGGGAACTCCTACTACCAGCCCGTCCAGAACCGGACGAACCTCAAGCTGCTCTCCAATGCGACGGTGTTGAAGGTCGATTTCGCGAAGAAGGGAAAGAAGGGCGCGATCGTCGCGACCGGGGTGGAGTACGCCGTCGGCGGAAAGAATTACACCGTCAGTGTGGGCAAGGAGGTTATCCTGGCTGCTGGTTCGCATTCCCATGTTCGTTTCAGTAGCATTGGTTACTCACGCCGCGTTTGGTGTAGGTTCTTTGAAGACGCCACAGGTCCTCGAGCTTTCCGGTATTGGGAACAAGACCATCTTGAACAGCCTCGGAATCGACGTCATCCTCGACTTCCCTCAGATCGGAGAAAACTTCCAAGACCACCCCGTCACCCTCCTCGAGTTCAAAGTCAAGAACGACGTTCTCACCCTCGGTGCGTGTGCACGTCCAACTCCTCCAGCATCGAGACTGATTTGTCACTAGACCGTTTGAACTACAACCAGACTTACGCACAGGAGCAACAGGAGCTATAGTACGTTGTTTCGCCGCCATCGGATATAAATCCTCCGTACTGATATATGTTCGCAGCAACACGAACGCGACCGGTGCTCTCACTTTCACCGAAGCGGTCATCGGCCCTCTGCCTCTCCAACGCACCGTCAACGAGAGCACGTTCAACGCCATGCTCAGCGGCCTCAACGTTTCCCTCGCGGCCCAGGGATCGCAGACTCCCATCCAGAAGGCTCAGTACGCCGCGCTCACCAAACTCGTGACGGGCGGAGAGGTCGGCTGGTTCGAGCTGACCGTCGTCCCGAGCGGCGGCGTCGCGGGCCCGGCGGAGAACAACACCAACTACTTGACGTCGGTCGCGATTGAGCTGGTGCGTCACGCGCGGTTGCTCTGTCGTATCTGTTCGTAGACTCACGGCGGTATTTCACACAGCATCCATTCGGTCGCGGTTTCGTCGTGAGTGTTCTTCCTCCTCGCGCGCATACGATTCCATGCTCACAACTCACTCGCCATCTTAGCACGTCAACACGACCGACCCTTATGCCCAGCCCGTCATCGACCCCAAGTTCCTCGAGATTCCGTTCGGTATGCCCGTCCTCCTCCACCTTTTTTTGCGTCGGATGTTCATGTACGTATCTGACTTCCTGTAGATGCGGAGGTCCTTGTCCACGGTTCGCAGTGGGTTCGCAAATGGATGGAGACGCAGCCGATCGCGGGCCTCATTGACTCGGAATTACTCCCCTCGCTGAACGTCACGTCCGACGCGCAGTGGGACTCCTACATCCGCACGGTGGTTAGGACTACAAACCATCCCCTCGGTACCACCGCCATGGCGTCGCGCGAACTGGGCGGTACGTCTATATTTGCTCGTATTCGCTGTAGAGGCGTCGGCTGATTTGGTGGGCAGGTGTCGTCGGTCCCGATTTGAAGGTGTACGGCCTCAACAACGTGCGCGTCGTCGATGCTGGTATTATCCCCATGACCCTTGGCGTTGCGATCCAGAGTACGGTGTACGCGGTCGCCGAGAAGGTGAGTCTTTGCTGATGCTTACCCTTCACGACTGCTCACGCAGTTACGTTGCAGGCTGCCGACATCGTCAAGGAGGCTTACAACATCTGAAGGGTCGTACTTATCTATGTATGCATCCATTCAAGCCATTAGGCGTGCTCTTTTCGCTCGGTACCATATTTCTCTAATTCAGACAGCCGCATTCCTTTCGTTCTCGGACTACCCTCTTATTTTTGTATAATGACTCGTATTCCCTGTCATCAGCTCTATGTTTGTACGTATTCTCTGTAATTGTATCCCTCTACATAATTCGCCCCTTCTTCATTGACAATTGCATCACCCGTGGACAGTTCAAGCTGTCAACGCCGTCGCCTGGCGCTCTGTTGGCTACGCTCAACACTGATGAAGTGATTTCTATCTCTCCTTCTCCCAATTGTACCCCTGCTTCGACTTCCCTCTCCGTTACCTTTCTCCGTAAATGCCAGAGCCTGGGGCATGCCAACGTCCTTGTTTCTGGAAGCACGTGACCGATTTGTATGTCCGGCTCCTTTGTTTCTGTTCACTTTTGCATATTCTTCTACCTCCTTTTTTACTTCCGTCGTAAGGGCAACTGCGCTATGTTTGTTGTTCTCATCCCTTCTTTTTATTCCCAACCCATGCACCTCTTTGTCTTTGCCATGCGAGGTTGTCCGTCGGCGCGCGGGAGCGCCGAGATGAAGGCCCATGCTGTGATCTGCCTCGAGGCAGATTGCCATCTTTGGTCGCATCCTCGTTGTCTTCTCGTTTTTTGACCCCCATCTGCGTAATTCTTCGCCACGTTGCGGTCGCGCCCTGCGGTTCATTTTCTCGTACATGTACACGGTCGATGCCACTGCCCCTCCGATAGCCTTTTCGTCTCGATCCCACCTCGCGCATTCGCCCTCGTCGTCGCCCACGCTCGCAGATGATCGCCATCTCCTCTGGACAATCTCCTCCCTTGAACAGGAAGCCGACGGGACATTCTGGGGCAGCCGGTGAGCCTTCCTTTGTGCTGGAAATTTCCTTTGTGGTGCTCGCGTGCGCGGTCGTCAGGTCGGCGGACGTGGGCGCAAGCCGCGGCGCACGCACGGACGACCTCCCTTTCCTGCGATCGACGGTGTACACCTTCGCGTCTTTCATGCGTCGGGCATGCTTTTGTAGATCGGCTTCTCTTTTCGACCTCCACCGCCTTCGCCATGTTCTTCCACGTGCGGCCTACTAATTCCCGTTTCCCCGCCTGCGCAGGTTCTCCCCGCGGTGACTCCCCTTCTCCCACCTTCCAGGACCGGCAGCGGACCATACGTGGTCAGTCGCTCTCGTACCAGAACAGCAACCTCGCCAACCAGACCAGCCCGGCCCTTCCTACATCGTCATTCAACAACAAGATATCGCCGCCACCGAATACACAACAAGCACCGCCCACGACAGCCCGCAAGCTTCCTTCCCCAACTTATACAAAGTCCAACTCGCGAAGTGGCAGCCCGGACCTCCCATCTCCTCCTATGAACCCCGTCACGATGAACCAGTCCAACCACCATCACTCGATGCCTCCGCCGCCACCCCAGCACACCCTCAGCCAGCCCAACATTCACACGTACCAGGCGCAGGCACAGACACAAGGACCGCCACCGCCTATGTATCAACGACACGTCCACCGCTCCTCGCTCCCCCTCCTGTCCTCTATGGAGCAATTCCAAGTGACTCCCGAACTCCTCGCGCAGATCGAGCACGCGCACAACATGGGCATGTCCGGCGGCGCGGCGGCAGCGGGCGCAGCGGGCGTGGCTTACGCCGGTGGCGCGGTCTCGCTCTCGGGGATGGCGGGGGTGGCATACGGGGGTGGCGCAACGTCGGCTGTCCCGTCCCACTTCGAGCCCGGATCGCCGCCCAAGGACCCGGTGATGGAACGGGTGCGTGCGGCGGAGAGGGTCAGTCCCCAGGACGTCGGCCAGCAGCGGCGGGATGTGCGTGACGTGGAGTGGGATCGCGGTGCCGACGTTCAGCGGCGCGGCAGCTTCAAGCGGGATCACATCGCCCGCTCCCCGCAGGACGTCAACCCGAATGCTCGCGGAGAGTCTCCCGTCGGCGCCAGCCCTTCGACCTACCACACTCCAGCCGGCACCCCGGGAGAGCACACGGCGGCGTACACGCAGTACGACAGGGAGTCGTACATCCCTCTCCCTATCGGACGTTCTCCGACCCCTCCCGCCGGCCATTCCCGCAAAACATCCAACGCGACGTACACCGAGTCGACGACGCGCGTGACCCCTCCTGCCGTAGCCAAGCTGTCTAGTCAAACTCCTCCAGGGCCAGCAGCCAAGGCTCATACCCCCGACAAGTCTCTGCCCGTGCAGGAAGAGCCCGAGGAAGATATGGCTGTGCATGCCCCGGCGCCGGAGCGACATATCGAGAGGGAGCGGTGGGCCAGCAACGAGTATCCAGACTCGCCCCATCGCGAGGCCACCACCTCTCCCATTCCATCTTCAGACCTCCACCCCGATGGTCACCCCGCCCGCTTCGACCAAGGCCGCAACGGACAAAAGATGCAGGAGGACGTGTCCGTCCGCACCGAGCATCATGACGTACACGATGAAGATGTCCATGATGAAAACCAGAGGTCGCAGGACGAGGAGAGCTACACGCCCAGGTCGCCCGTGGCCAACCTTCCCCCAGACCGTCCTTATGCCTCCAGGTCCTCTCCCGTTCGCCAGCAGGTGCCGCGACACAAAGCGCGGAACGGTTCCACAGACCACACGGGCATGCGGACGTTCGACAGCACTGTTTTCGAGCAAACCACGGTGGAGCAGCTCAAGGGGCCCGTGTCGCAGACCCCGGACCACCACGCGCAGAACGGGACGTATCCCTTCCGTCACCAGGACAGCCGCGCGTCGAACTACTCCCTTCTGGGCAACCCCAATGGAACCCACCCGGAGGATATGCACTTCGCACATATCCTAGACGAATACTACCAGAACTTCATGAACTCTCCGGTATCTACCAACTCCCGCCCTGGTGCTCCCATTCCACCAACGCCGCACAGTCAGACGGCGGCGCCCTCTCCTTCACCCTTTCTCTCCCATCTTCGCTCGAAGCCCCCCTATAGTCCCGTGCCCACCAATGGTTCGCCCTACCCCTATCCTTACGGGCACATACGTCGCGGCCAGAGCTACAGTGGCTCGGTGAATGGCACCGTGGACATGTCGCAATTCGATCCAAACCTTGTGCGCGAGCAGATGGCGCTGCAAATGCAGATGTATGCGCTCAACAACAGCGGGATGATGACGGATTCGACGCTCTCCCCCTCGTCGACGCCTTTCCCGGGCCCGAGCTACAACCCCTGGACCTTCCTGCAGACGACGCGGATGTTTGGCGGCCAACCGCAGGGGGCGGACTCGAACGCGAGTATCCGCTCGAGCCCGAGCCACGAACCCGTTCCACTTCCGTTTAGCTCCCGGCCGCACCCCCTACGCCGCCAGCAAGCCCAGCCGTCCGGTCTTCGCAATCAAAGTACGATCCGCGTCAAGCGCAAGCCACCGCCGCGCGTGCAGAGCACCCAACCGCGTGAGACGAGTCCAGAGCTGTCCTCTGGGGAGGAGACCGCTGGGGAATCGAAGGCTGGCGAGGAGACGTATGCATCCGAGGCGACCAACTGGATGGTGGACGAGCATGACGAGCAAGTGGTGGAAGGGCCGGAGGACGATGCAGAGTGGGTGGACGAGGAGTGGGTTGACGGGGATGAAGACGATTTGCTGCAGCTCGAATTCCACACCGACTATGTGAACAACCCTGAGAAGCGCCGGAGGAGGTGGAAGTCTCGCTGGGAAGACCTAATCCGCGCCGTACGTCCCGTTCCCCCTTTTCCTCGCCATTGTTTCTTTAGGCAACTCTGACCCGCCCGTTCGGTGTTTTCTTTCGGTCTCGGTTTTGGTTTCGGTTTGGCTCCTTGCGTCGGGTGCTTCGGCCTATAGTTCAACGCGCTGGATAGGGAGACGGACACCACGATGGTGCTCCTCGCCGCCCCATCTCACTCAGGAAAGCTCCACGCCGTCGCGTCACGCGCGCTCCGCCGGGACGGCAACATGACGGGCTCGCGGGAGATGGCCGCGATGCGCGGTGGGTTCCAGAAGCTCGCGGCACGGCGCGAGTCGATGCGCATGCAGGTGTCCTCGCTCGTGGAGCAGCTCTCGCAGGCATCAGGGACGTCGCGCGACGGGTCGCCCGCGAGCAATGCGTCGAAGGAGGAAGACCTGCGGCGAGCGCTGGGCACGGCGCTGGGAAGTCTGTCGGCGCTGGGGGATATTTACGAGCGTCGCGAGATGCGGTGGGCGGAGGAGATGGCGCGGCTGGACGAGGACAAGGAGAGGGTGCAGATGTTGCTTAGGCAGGTTCTTGGTGTGCCACTACAGGATGTGGCGGGAAAGCAGGCGTGATCTATGGGCTGGGGGTTGACGTCGGTGTGTATTCTATGGTTGTAAGTATGCTTCTGGACGGATCTAGGAACCTACTCGATCGTGTATGAGTACGTTACGTTTGTACATCCACTTGCACACGTGTAGCGGTTATATGTCGACATGTTGTATACCTATCACTCCCAATGAGTCTTGACAAGCCTGTAAGAGTTCACCATTGATAGCGAATAGTATGCGATAGTGGTACACAAAATAGGTATATGAAGAGACACGATGCACCTAACCGCGCATGACGCATAACGTCCTCCCGTTGGTAATCAACCATCTGAAGGCTCAGTGTCGTGGATCAAGTCTTTCATCTGACCATCGAACAGTATTTCCAGACTGTCAGAATCCCCAAAGCGGACATTGTACTCCAGAATGCCGTACTCCAACACTTCGCAGGAGACAACCTCAAAGGATCTTACCTGCCCTCTTTCCGAGTATACCAGTTTCCTGTTAAGAAGCGTGTCGGGTTTATAGGCGTCAGGAGGAGGCCTGGGTGCTTGAACCGCCGGGGCGCTAGTTTGTCGCGAACTATCCCAACCGCGGTAGCTGAAGTTCCGGTTTGAAAACGCGTTCTGACTCGAAGGAAAAGGGAAAGAACATACAGCTCGGTGGCCCGATGTAGTATGTCCCGTTGGATTTCTGAAGGCTGGGGGGCAAGTGCATGCGTTCGCATCACCGACAGGGCAGCATTGGCGGCGTGCTGTACCAACGCGGGACTGAGTACATACGCGAAGGATGGGATCAGCGACGCCAGACATACACAGGATAAGCATGCCACTCAACTCTTCGATGTTCGTCAGAGCGCTCTTCACGAACTCCATGTACGACTTTGAATATTCAGCTGGCAACCCGCGCGTCAAATCACCAGTACGATTGTAGGTTCATCAGTGACTAGATGGAGCTGTCGAAGCCGCGCAATTAGTGCGGCATCTAGCTCAGAAGGGCTCTCGCTTGCTGAGTCGAAAGCGCCAGAGAGCGCGACGTGGCATTTGAATATGTCCTGAGCGATGGATTCGACATCTACTTTGAGAGGGGATGATGCGTGGGCAGCTTCGGTTAGCTTTGTAGACATACTTTGGACTCTTTGGAGAATTGGAGGGGGGGAAAGCCGCTGGCAGTGAATACGAGTAATTAGTATCAGTAAGGTGTCTCCTCTGACAGAAAGTCACGAGGCACGTTTGGAAGGTTCTAACTCTTCGCCTCACCTCCTTCCGCCAAAATTGGTCCCCTATAAGTACTTCGTATGTATGTACTTAGATACACAGTTGATAGAATGGGGCGAGTTCTTCCTGAAGTACATATGGCAGCGTTGGAGGTGCTCCTACCCGTTTCCAGCCCGGAAAATGATTCAATGGACCCCACGACGGCTCTGTTCGCTAAGGGATGGATGGAAGACGAAGATATATATGATAACAGCAGGGCAAGCAGAAACAGGGACCCAAGAAAAGGAAAGTCGGCGGACTGCAAGATACCGAGTTGGACATATATACAGTAAGGTAGGCCATCCGTATCATTATCCCGCGATATCATTCGACATTCAGTCCCAAATCTCACTCAGCCCCGTCACCTCCCGCCCCACCGCCGTGGCCACCGCGACATCCCGATTATCGCCCGAGCGTGGGTCGGGCCCGCGCGGGAGGACGAGGCCCATGCGCGTGGCGGATTTTTCGTAGTAAATCTTGTCCGGGAGGGGCTTTCCCATCCTAGCAATGATGTACGCCATTCACCGGTCAGCACCAAACAAGAAAGAGAAATAAGGCGGAGAGGGGAAGTGAATTGAGGGGACGGACCGGCAGAAATCGCATGTGCAGGGGTCTTTGCCTGGAGAGAACGGAAATGGGTGCCAGGATGAGTTTACGCGAGCGAAGAGCACTGGAGCAGAGAGGAAAGGTAGAATGCACCCGTTCCGTGATGGTCGCACCCCCACGGCGCGTTCCCCCCAGTCCCACAGCATGTCCATCGAAATCCACGCGGCCAGTACTCGTAGTACCGCCCCTCGTCCCCTCCAAAGTCCTCCTCAAACTCCCTCCGCCCTTCCGCAGCGAGCGGACTCGGGATGCGGCCCAAGCCCGTGCCCTCCGCGGGGCAGTCCCATGTGATGAGCTCGAGTACGCCAGCATGCACCGACCCGTCCTGTCCGACACGGTGCTTGGCGTACCACGGGGACGAGGGCAACGAGGAGGAGGCAGTCTGAGAGGATGAGGATGAGGGTTGAGTGCGCTGAGCACACAAGGATTTGCAGCGCTGTTTGTGAGCGGGCCAGTGGGTCTTCTGGCAAGATTTTCCTGGGAGGTGGTAAGGGCGGGGGGAACTAGGAGATCCGGCCAACTCGAAGGGCGCTTACCGCAGTAGTAAACGACGTGGCAAGCAGCGCAGGCGCTGAGACTTCCGGAGGATTTTGGCTTTGAGCAGGCGGCACAGGAGATGTCCATGGGGATGTTTGGCGTGTGGAAGCCTGACAGTACTTGAGAGGACGAGTCGATTGAAGCGCGGACGGTGGCACAACACGTGCACATGACCGTGTCTTTTTTTTTTTTTTTGAATACATTTATATCCCGCGTCAAGTACCTAAGACTAAATGCGGCTCCCCGAAGGGTACAGGTGAACGGAAAGTATGGTAGAACAGAGTCGGACAGAAGGATGGAAGGGTCGTTGAAAGGAAGGGATGCGTCGAACTCGAGTGGCAAGAGACGGCGCGTTGGGAGAACCGCACGCGGGGGCCGCGCGGTGAAGGGGGGCAAAGCCCCATGAAGAACCGGACCCCATACCAGCGGGCGTCGATGACAGCTGCAGGCACACTGCCGCCTCGCAGCGCTGGCGCATAGAGGAGAGGGAGCCAGACATTGCTGGGCCTCAAGAACTCAGCGGGGGAAACCGGGGTGGGTAGGAGGGGTGGGCCGTCGTCCACGTCGACGGCCTCGGTTCTGCGGGTACCAACGACGTTCCGCATACGTCGCTGGCTTGCGGCGGAGGGCTGCCGACTTTGACGAGCCTGGCAAGTCAGGTTCTCGCCTCCCCAGGCCTCCCACGCACCCACTTGGGGTCCCCAATCCCAAGTGATGGTGGTGGTTAGAGGTCAAGAGAGCCCTGGCACATGACCGTGTCACCGCGCCTTGACGAGTCAGGCGCACTCAGGCGATCTCCCGTTGCACCTGCAGAACCTCATTTCTCTCGGCACCATCAGGATATGCGTTCTCAAACTAAAGCACGTACGGCGCGACGATGGCGATGTTCTACGCGCTGACGATGTGCAATTCTTAGAAGCGGAGTACCAAACTGCTTGCCGAGGTGATGACTTGGACGGCCCTTGCGACTGTGCCGACTCCGCTCCACGCCGACACACCCTCGCCAATTCCCTCGCCGTGGTGCTGTCGATAATGTCCTTGACGTCTCCCCCAAATACAGCTTCGGAACCCAACATGGATCAGTATATGCTCGAATACGAGCTCGACGCCGACGGCGAACGTATTCCAGAGCTCACGCAGCGTGCGAAGGATGCTCAAAGAGCAGTACGTGTTTCCCTCCGTCATCCTCGCCGCAGTTTCTAATATGGCACAGAAATGGCAGAGACTTATGGATAACCGACTCCCGATGTCTATCCTACCCGCAGCCGCCATCGCCCAGAACGGGAGCAGGCCCCCTCTGCTCTTCTACGGCTTTCCATTCAAGTACCAATTCATGGTCAACTATGCTAAACGCCACAAGCTCGAAATGAAGCTCGCGGAAGAGGATCGCATCAGGAGCGGGACGGACGCACTAAGATTCGCTGAGCTCAAAGACGAAGACATTACGGGGATGGAGGAAGTAATCGCTGTTTCGCTCGTCGTTCGCCACCTCGGGCATGCCTGTGGGGGCATCACGCTGGATGTCGGGTCATCGCTTACATTCGAGTGGGACGGTATCCTTGCGCTCTGGTCGAACTATAACATGCATGAGCGTTATAGATGGATACAATTGGCAGGGCGTACGCTCGAGGATGTCATCGCGATCATGAATGAGGCCATGAATGAGGATGGCCAAACGACCGAGATCAGATGGTGGTGGGATTTTGACAACAATGTGGTACGTGCTCTTGAACTCACATCCCTGAACGTTGAACCGTAACGGCAGTTCGCTAACCTTCCCTTTTTTCACTAGGACTTGTTCCATACCCCAGACTGAGTGTTGAAGCGCTGAGTACTGAGTGCTGAGTGCTGACCTTTCGTGCCTTTCCAGTAACTCCCTCGCTTTCGACGGCTTTCTATCTCGCATTTTTTGCAAGTTTTTATGTTTCCTATCGCACAATGTAACTCGTTCTCAATGTTTTTGCTATAACGTGTGGCCACTAGGGTTTCCCTCTCTTGCCCACACAATAATCACGCCCCTCCGAAGTCTTCTGAAGCTGGTTGACGACCGGTATCTCGTACCGCACACGCAAGCTTCCTATTTAATGGACCTTCCGTCGATCGGTGGTGAACCTTTTCAGTCGTAAAACACTACTAGGAATACAGTTTGATTTGCGATACGATAGCGATGGTCGCTTGGGAGAAGAAGTATAGGCGGCCTGTTACCCAGGAGTCTTTGCCATTTCTGGGACAAAAACAGAAAGTGCGCCGATGACGAAAGAGGGATACACGCACTACGGTTTCGGCGTCCTTGGCACGCTGTGCGCGGTGTTTCCACTGGAAGTCATCTGGAATGCGCCTGCCGTTCGCGTCGAGCTCGCACTCGTGCATACACTTGTCCATGTCGGGCTTCGAATCCGACATCGTTGATCCTGGAAGAACACGCGAGGACCTCCAGCGAAACAGGAACATAAGTTCGAGATAGCCGATGCGCTGACGTATCAAGTAGCCAGCGTCATGTCCGGTGGTCGCCTTCGCAAAGAGCTGCAACGCTAATTTTGAGCGGGATGGTGGGCCTTTTGGCATGGATTTCCTCTGGAAGGTGGTGAGGAGACAGGGATGAGAAAATTCGAAGGGCGCGTACCGCAGTAGTAGACGACAGCCTGAGGGCAGAAATCATTGGCACTGAGATTTCCAACGGGCTCTGACCTTGAGCAGGTGGCACAGGAGATGTACATGGGGATGTCGCCGTGTTGGGTGTGTGGAAGGAGGAGGAGGAGACGACGGCCGGGAAGCGCATTGCCGAAACCCGAGCGCGTGCACATGACCGCGTCCGAGCCAGCTTCCGTCGGCCCCCTGTAAGTAAAATTGTACTTCATTGAAGTTCTCGCTGCCACCCACCCATCCGCCGACAGTACTTCCTCTCATCGTCAGTCCACACCTGAAAACAACTAAGGTGATCTGCACGGGGAACGTTGTACGACGTATATACTCGTGTTATATCTTGCAGCCCGTGCACATCCACGCCCCGTGTCTTCAAGTTGAGGTTGTCTAGTTCACCGCCACGAGCGCGCATGTGCGGTCGGCGCATGTCGTCGCGCTCCAGGGCGGCAAAGGTGAGCTGTCGCGGGTCATGGTTGGTCGATCGGGGTCAGAAATGGTGGTAGAGAATGAAGGGAGACGTACGCGTTTCTGGGAACTGGTGGCGAACCAAACGAGTTGAGGGCCAATGTTCCTCTTGGAGAGACGTCGAAGAGCGTTTGAAACTTTGGGTTGAATGCCTGTCTTCGGGAATCGAGGGATGGAACTCCTCAGAGGTTGGGTGACTGTGGGCCGTATGCACAACATTCAGCCTCCAAATCCGCGTGGATGGATGGAAGGCGAGGTAAGCGCGGGGTACGGAGATGGCACTGCGTGGTCCCTGCCGACGAAGGTCAAGGTTACGCCGAATCGTGGTCCTGTCTATCAGCAAGAACACAAAAGAAACAAGAGTGGGGAATAGGTTATGAGGGAGGATAGTACGCCTTTCACGGGTACACGGCCACGCGCTCGGGGGCTAGAACGCAGAATAATTCGGTGAGCGTATGGTATACAGGAGCACGAGAGCGGGAAAAGGGAAACAATCAACATAGTAAATACTACGACGGCGGAGCGTCGGGTAGTACACGAGGGACGAGACAACGGGAAGGTGCATCTAACATCATGCCAAGTAGTAAATTAGGAGCGAGAAAGCAAGACACAAAAGGGGAGAGTAACAACACACGCAAGGTCCAGATACTACAAGCCAAAGAGCCCGCCACGGAGGGTGCGGAGGCGGCCTAGCGGACCTCCTCACCGACGCCCGCGTCGGGTCCTTCGTCGGCGTTGATGAGCTCGAGGTAGCCTTCGGGGACGAGCGCGTGCTCGCCGTTCTCCCGAAGCGCGACCGCCCAACCGACGCCGCCGCCCCTGCCGATGACGTGCACCACCTGGTCCTCCTCGAGCGCCATCTCCGCCGTCCCCTCCGGCTCGAACGCGTACAACGCGCGGTACATCCCCGGTGGCAGCTCACCCGCCTCGCCCTCCCCGTCGCCCTCGCCCTCGTCCGAGAGCTCGTCCGCGTCGTTGTGCGCGCCCCACGAGTCGTACGGGTTGTCGGCCTCGTTATCCGGGTCGAAGTTGCGCGCGAAGTCCGTCGCGCTCGGCCCGCCGTCGTCGCTGTCCGTCGCCCCAGCGTTGGGCCCGGACACGCTGCCGCGATTGAACCAGCTGAGGCGGCCGAGGCCCCAGGAGAGGCCCCAGCCGTGCCCGGCGTCCTCGTCGTCCTCGCCGTTGGCGGAGGAGCCGACGGAAGACTGCGACCAGGTGGAGATCGGGCGCTGGAGACGGCGCGTTGGGCGCGGGGTGTCGGGGCCGGTGCTGGTGTGCCGCGGATCGGAGGCGGCGAAAGCAAAGTCGCGGATCTTGATGAGGATGGACTTGCGTTTGGGCGGGGCGGTGGCGGGCACGTTTTCTTTTTCTTGGGGAACGCGCGAGGCGCGGCGGGAGGATGAGGATTGGAGGGTGGCAGAGGACGGTCTTGAACGAATGAGGGCGGCCGAGGTTCTTCGGGATTGGGCGGGCGATGGGGGTGCGGGGCGGGAGGAGGTGAGGGAGTTGCGGCTGGGGGTTGACGGTGGCAGGGTGAAGACGGAGGGCGGGCGGGAGTCATTCGTCGGCGTCGTGGGAGATTCCTCGGTTTGGGTTTCAAGTTGGGGTTGGGGTTGTGGGGGAAAATGTGAAGGGGATGAGGAGGCGAAGGCGGACGTGGTTGGTTTGGGAGTTATCGGAGGCGAAGGGGCGTTGAGGTCGGCGGGGATGGTGATCATGCCGTTCGACTTCAGCCCGAGGTCGCTCTCCACGATGGGCGGGGCGACGCTCGCGGCGGGGACGTTGGCGGTTTGCTGACCGTTGACGACGGCGCTACCGTTGAGCTTGCTCTGGGGAGCCTCGCTCGCGCCTGCGCTCGCCTTGCGGGGCGGCTGCGTGGCAGAATTGGACTTTGGGTCGGACTTGGCGTTCATGGTCTCGCTTCGTTTCTTCGGCACGGGCGTTTTTATCGCAAATTCGTGGGCACCGGGGATCGGAGGCGGCAAGAAGGAGGATCCTGGGCTGGGGAACGGGGAGGAGCTCGCGCGGCGGCTGGGAGCGACGACGACGGGGCTTTCGGGTTGGTTGGCCCGAGGAGAGGCGGGGGTGACGGAGTACGCTGCGAAGGGTGTGAGCACGCTGCTCGCCGTCAGCGTCGGCGTCGGGGACGACGTACCTTTGAAGTTGGATGAGCGGGACGTCGAGGACGGGGACGAGGGGAGAGTTGGCAATGGCGATATGATGGCAGCGATGTCTAGAACAAAAAAGGGTCGGCCTGATTAGCACGTCTGAAACCGATCGGCCGTCGGGAGAGCGAGCAGGGACTTGCCTTGGGGGTCGTGGGCGAGGACTTGGGGCATGTCCTGGCCGTAGAGCACAATGGGGAGCGAGAAAAGACGGTGCGCGCTCGTTGTTCGCCGACGCTCTCGACGTCGTGGCTCGCAGCGCCGCCCTGCCGCGCCGTTGCCCATGACAACGGGAAACACGTGATCCATTTAATTTTGACAGCCCCTTATAAATCCGGCGCCTGCACGGTTAAACATAATATTACCACCTGTCCTCCTGAGGTTCTTCAAGTTCTGCCCAACGTTGCGAGCAGAAAAGCGTATGTGCATACAAGGTAGAACAATGACTTCGATCCGCACGTCGTACAATGCGCGCGGTACTTATGCTGCGCGACATAAAACACCCGCGCTGACACGACATTTCTCGTCCTACTTACCAGCTCACTTTGGTACTCTTCTTTCTTTAGGAGTCTCGGGAATCATCCTCGCACTGCACGACTTCCACAGACGTCGACGACATCCACGACGCACCCCCAAAGCGAGGACACATCACTCGTTAACAGTAGGGATGGACACTTATCATCTTGATAAACAGATGCTGGTGAGCTTACGGGTCGACCCTACGCCTCCCTACGCTCAGGTTCAGGAATATACAGGATCCGCGTGTTCACAAAGGGAAGAAGGTTATGAGTGCCGATCCGAAGGCCGGCGGCAAGCCCTCGAAGTCCCCTTGACGTCCTGGACGAGGTACGCGTAACGCGTACGAGCATTGTGGCGAGCCGTACTTATTTACCTCGTTCATGCCAGTTTTTTTCCCCGTCTCGGCCCTTCAGATCTTCAGATCTCGCTTCCCTCCCCCCAACCGAAAGGACTCGTCTTCCAGGCAGGTGCGGAAGGACGCGCCTTGCCAGTGCCTCTCACCGGCTTGCTATTTTTCCATCTGAGGACGATGGCCTTCTCACGTCGACGCGGGCCATCCTGGATAAGCCTCTCGTCTGTTAGGTGTGTCTGTCGCTCGCCCGACATCTCAGTTGCGTGCACGCTGACTGGAGGACTCGGTGTGGGTAGCTATGCCTGAAGCCGAAGAGCAGGTTCCAGCTTTCGTTGCGTCTTTTTTCCGGCGGAACTGGACATGGACCACGGGGATACGTCTTTCATTTTCAGGACTTGTGAGTGTGCGTATGGTGTTCTGGGGGACGACCGCCGTTCAATCGGGACACGACGGCCCCGCGCACTTGCACTTGCGTAAGGGTTGTCCACGGAGGTCATGCATCCGCAGCACTCCAAGGTCGCAGGTCGAAGGACGTACTATTAAATTATCCGGGATCCCGTCCTCTTTGTCGTCCGGGTGCTCCTTGCGAACACCATACTTCCCTCAACTAACGCACGAGTTCAATTGTCCTCTACAGCCTTGGAGTTTCGAAAGCAGTCGAAGGCGTCTACTGACATGACTTCCAATGCCGTTGCTCGCTGGGGCTGTTGATATCTACTCAGAGTAAATCTCAGACTTTGTCCGGTTTGCCAGGTGCCTGACAATGTAACCCGTGGTGATGCATTCAATGAAGCCTTGGGGTCTTTCTGGACTTATATTTCCCTTGCGATGTGGAACTAGATTAAAAGCATACGATCTATGCAACCCAATGCCATTTCCTGATGGCTCACAATTCCGACAAAGTTGAAGGGGAGGCTGGAGAGCCTGCTGGAAACTCGTCAGATCTGAAGATCTGACGAGCCGGAGATTAGATTAGATTTGTCTTATCTAAAGAAATTCTCAGATCACTCCCACTGCCACATCGTGGGGTTAACGGGGGTCTGGGAAGGGTGAGATCAGGCCTTCCCAACAATGATCAGATAAGACATAAGTAGCAAGTATAACATTCTGCTACACACCCTGATCAGGACTTGAACGGGCTAGCTAACGGTGGTATATGTCGGAACCCCTCACAGCCATCTACACGTGGGCATGTCGAGCGGGCAGCCACCAACGGTGCGTCGCTGTCTCCTCTATCAGGCTAGCTAGATCCGCCAACCATTGACTTACTCTGGCGTACAGAAATGTACGCAATATCTGTGCGTGCATGGCTCACCGTCAATCTCGGTCGTGCATGGCTCACCGTCAATCTAGCGATCTAATGGAGGGACGGTGGGGGTGGCCGTCAAAATGCCTTCCTGCGATCTGTGTGCACCGTGCTGCATAGAGCTGTAGTAGCGACGAGGAGGATCTGGAAGACGCACCTGCACGGAACGCCATCCGGGGACTTATGTTAGATCATAGGAGGCGGGGCGATGTGTGTGTGCATGTATTATCAGAGGATATGTTGGTGTTCTTGTCAATCACGATGGTATGGTATGGGTGGGAGATATCTGATGGACATAAGTCGAACATCGGGTGTCAGGATGATCAATATGTGCCGAGGTAGCACGGTAGCAGGCGTAGATCATGTAGCGCGCAATTTTGTGAGTGAGAAAAGGAAAGGAATTATGCAGTGACTTGTTGATGTTCGCCAGGGCATGGGTTTCTGAGCAGTGTGCCGGTGACCGGTGACCAGTGGCCATCTTGCCAGCAAATGTACTCAGAAGATTTCAGGGATGTCCGTTCCGTGATTGCAAATAAACATCGGACATGCAAAAGAAAAGGACACCGTATAGCATTTCACGATCAGCACCCGGTATGAGCAATTGAACGGCAATATACATATATGAATCAACCGCCGCAGGACGAAAAAAGGTCAGAATGGGAACCGGGCATCCCATGGTTCAGTGCGAGCCAGAAGGAGATGCTGCGGGAGACAGGCTTCCCGGGTTCGCCAACTCTCGAAGTGCCTCAGCAGCTATCTGGCGGCGCCGACGTACTCGTATCTGAGCAAGCGCACTGTCTGCGGCGAGAGCCCGTCCTTGGACGAGGTCGCTGCGGAATATTTGACTGGGGGGCTGTCTCAGGCCGGAATGAGATCTTAGAAGACGAGTGTATGCACCGGTCCCACCAAGCTAACAAAGATTTCACTTCAACCTGCTCGTCGGGGTCCCCCAGGAGGTCGACGAGACTTCGGTAGAATCGCTCAGAGTCCGTAATCTTGTCTGTGCGTGAAAAAACTCCAGCGGAATGAAGTGCAAAGCGAACCTGCGATGAAGATGTAGTGAGGAAATAATGACGGGACTGGGTGGAGATCACCTGTGTCGCGACGTAAGCTATGGACGCCCTTGTAACGCGCTTCATGCCGTGGCGTCGAGCATTTCCTTGCCGAGTTGCCCTAGACTCGCCGTAGACTGAGCTGGGTGAAGTGAATATGTATTTGAACGCCTGTCCAATGCCACCAGAAAGTCAGCGTGCATATTACATGAGACGTCTATAAGCTAACCATGACGAGAATGGAGCTACGCAGCAGCCCCTTCCATGCATCCTCAGGGTCGTAATGATAGCCTTCATAGAGACAGATGGGCCACTGGTCGCCACTGGGAATCGTCTCGCCGTCACGCAACTGTCGCTGTATCCTGTCCATGAGTTGGGTCAGACATCTGCGTCACCGACCGCAAGGGGACTTACTTACTCTTCATCTTCCCAATTCAGCCCGGCGGGACACAAGAGAAACCCTGTTCGAGGGTGGTTGAAGCCACGAGTTGACTTGATGTGGCGCGCGATTGGTGGATTGAGAGGCTCTCCCGGCTCAGTGATCCAGTCAAGGATTGCCCCCTTTAGATTTTTGGTGTCGTCGGAGCGGGCACCGTTGATACCTTTCTGCATCTACAAGAGTGACCGGGGTTTATGAGTGACAGACAACCGTTTAAGTGTGGATAAACTGACCAGATCGCAGATATAGTCCATCTGGCCATCGTCCTCGTCGTCCTCGCCGAAGATGGCGTCACGAAGCCCAGGGACCATATTGAGGAGCGCCTCGTATGTCTCCTGTTCAACGCACTCACTGGGGAGCTTATCTATGAGCGCCGTGTCGGAAAGGATTCAGGGAAGAACGTACGAATAGGGAAGATCGGAGACCGATCGACGGGCGAGCTCAGGTGCGCGAAGCAATGCATTGGTGACCAGGATGCGGACAGAACACATCCCCGCGACGGTCCTGCCAAAATGCCATCCGTGGTAAACGTAAACTTCACTCTTGACTCTGTGGATAGGCCAAGGGTGTCTAACCAAGTCGGAGGAAATGAAGGGCAGGGACTCACGGTCGCTTGCGCGGGCCAATGGACATTGCGTCTTGACGCTGTCGCCACACCAGATCGTTGTTCTCTTCTAGAGGCATTGCTGCGATATGTTCTGAGTGGGAGGAGGACGAAAAGAAGGATGATGATGTGGAAAGACACGGTGGAGATAGGGTGTGACTCGAGGAAGGATGAAGGCTTAACGGCGCGTGAGGAGAGGGTTGTTTCTGTTCTTATGCCTACATGGGCGCGTGTCGTGACTTGGTGGTGACCGGTGCACATTTGGGTCGCGGTCACATGTTATGCGCATGCAATGGGAGGCAAGGGAGATATGATTTAAAGGCAGGGTTCAAGGAGGGGCGGGGGTGACACGCAGCCCACGCACCATGGATTCCCAGTAAGTAAACCCGATTGCTGAATGGCCCATAAATTCACCTAGGCTTACTGTCATGGCGCCGAAGACCGCGCAGGCACGTCGCCTTTGTACTCCCACCCTGCGCGCCCAAGCGCAAACGATCGCAATCTCCAGGAGACCACGTGCGCGGAGGTTTTCCTTCCAAAGCAACGGGAGGTAGATCCAAGAGCCATATCACTGCCGAAGCCCGGGAGGACGGATCCAAGGGGAAGCGTGCACGCGGAGGTATTGAGTCCGTCCTCCATCCTACTACTCTTGATTTGCCCAGGAGCACGCGCAAAGCGTCCTACCTCTCGGAGCCGAACATGGGTGGGACTTGCTGGTCCACGAGCGCAGATTGGATGTCTTGGAGGTCGCTCCCATCTCTACCATGTTGGAGCGAAGGCGAATACCCCCCGACAGGTGGGGAGGCTGAGATGCAAAGAGAGATGTCAAAGAGGGAGGTTGTGGGCGCCCGCCTGGCGGAAGAACAAGCGAGGGCGACTGCGAAGGCTAAGAAGGCAGAGGTGAAGGTGAGGGACTTTGTCTAGGCGAATGAAGGGAGGTACGTAGCGTAGTTAGAGTCTCCCAATGAACGACAACGACATCTTACATGACATTGCAGATGGCAAGCAAGCTTGAAGACGCAGACTTGGTGCTGTGGTCGCATCCGGTCGCGTGACTCTCTGCCGTGCCGGTTCCGGTTCCTGTCCTCGGCACCCCGACTTGCGCACAAACTGAATCTTCTCGAGCAAGAAACACAATTACATTGAAGCAGAGATCACAAGGGAACGCGGATGGCTGAGAAGTACATAATCAAAGCAACAAAGGCAGAGTTTACTTGAGGCACCTGCACTTGGGGCGATGGATGGGCCAGTGGCTATGATAATGATGAGAAAAGGAGTGGTCAGCAGATGGAGACGAGTTCCACAGGATACTCACGCTAGCTGGCACGCCTTGTTGCAATATTGAGCACCCCCGCACCCGTGGCAGGTGCTCAAAGGTTTGTCAGCGGGAGAGTTGTGATGCTCGCACTGCGGGTGGAAACAAACACAACGGGAGATGAGGTATTCGGACGAAAAGTCCAAAAGGACGGTGGTGCCGAGTTCGATCCAGGCTTCGCGCAAGAACGTGTAGATGTCAACGACGGCCTGGGAAGCGGCGTCTTGGAGAATGGTGGCCTTTGCTTCATCAAGAGCACAAAGATCGATGTACCACACGCGTTTGATCGAGCTACGCAGACATGCATAGTCTGCATCGACGCCTTCAAGCCAGATTCGGCGTGCGAGGGCGACACACGTGCGGACGAGCATAGTGCACTCATCTGAAGATGAAGATATACGTAAGAAGTTAGAATGTGTGGACCGGCCTCGGATAACGGAGCGCTTACCAGCGTCGGGGACGATGGTCTTTGAGACGAGGTGGACGCCTTGTGCGGCGAACCAGATTAAGTCGAGGCAAGGTGCATCAAGCTTAAGACCTTGTACACATTCTTGGATTGAGGTTTGCCGACGGAGCGCGTCGCTGAAAATTGCCTGGCTGATGTGGGTGTAAGCAGAGCTCGCATTGCAGTTGCATCACCTACGTGAGCATGAGAAGAGCCATCTTCCACACATCCCAGTGGGTTTCCTCCGTACCGATGCGAGATTGACGCTCGAGGGCTAGCAGGATGGTGGTAGAAATGGAGCGAGGGTCATGTCGCAGGATCCAACGGCAATACGAGTCGGCGACAGTGACCAGACACAGGAGGTCGTACAGGGCACGGTCTCTGATTTCATCGCATTTGAGGTCGTCGTCGATCCGCTGGATGAAGGCGTGTATACCGATGTCCCCAACAATGATGTCCAGGACCGCGGCGCGGATGTCCTCCCTTGAGGTGTGGCTGTAAGCCAATATATTGACTGCATCCACGGCGGCGATCCGTGTCTCCGCAGAATCGAATGCACACAAGCCCCACAACTTGAGCGATAGCGAGAGAGCGCAGCTGTGACTCCAGCTCAATGACACGGAGGGAAGGGTAGGGTGGACGCTGCTGGCAAGGTTAGTGGAGAACTTGGAGGGAGCTGCTGGAACAGGACGTACCTGTCCTTCTTCAAGAATGCAAGGCATCGTAACATGGTCACAATGGCACGACGAGGCTCCACGCGAGGAGAGGCTAGCCCCACATCGTGGAACCTATCCCAAAGCATTTTGCACACGTTTGGTGCGCACAAAAGGAGGGACATGGCGAGCCAGGTGTAGGTGTGACTTCCTGGATTGCTTCGGATAAATAGGGTGCCTTCATTCCAGATGCGAGAGAGTGCGCGAGCAAGAAGAACAGGCCAGATCTAGAAACTTTAAGCCTATGTTTTCGGATGAAGCACGGACACGCACATCCTGGTACGTTGTAAAGGCCTGACCAAGGAAAAGATTGTAGATGGCTTCGCATAGGTCCAGAGCAGACGACCAGAATGCATCCGCTTGGTCGTGGGTGACGGAGCGGGCGGAGAAGAGATGGCTGAATGCGTGAACGAGACAACCAAGCTCATGCCCTTCCGCGTCCATGACCTCAAGATGACCTTCCTTGAGGGTGGCCAACGTCTTGAAGCGTGATATGGCGGCGGGAAAGTCTGCTACCATGGCTTTATACTCTTCCATCCATTGAATCTGGGTGGCGTCGCCGTTCGCAGTGTCGTCGTTAACATCGCCATCTTCCTTGGGTTGGAGGACGGAGTCCACATTGGACGCTTCTATAGAGACAAGCGCCGATAGGAAGGGAGCGTCAGCCATGTCCGCAGGATTGAATGGAGAAGGTCGACACGGAGGGACGGAATCGCAGACGTCTTGACTTTGATCTCTAAGTGAGATGCCGAAATGGTCTTGTGACCTCGAGAAGGTCGAAAGTGCCCCTTGCGTGACTTCAAGAAGATACAATGCACCCCTTGCGTGACCTGGGAAGCATCCAGGTCTGGGCTGGAAGGCCGCCTGGCGCAGCCAGGGATAAGGTTGCTGCACGTGCTTCGGAGGATGTCGCTTCTGAGTCTCAAGATTTGAGGAGAGATTTCTGTGAAAGGTTAAGTTGAGCGTCCGCTGCCCCCCATACCGTTGCATCCCCCCCAACAATGGATTCATCTCACCTGAACAACGCTTCCATGCTTCCATCGCCCCAAGCAGCCCCCAGCACGTCTCCCGACCCCTCTACCCTACCCATTTCCCCGGAGTCCTTGGCTCGCACAGGCATCCTGTTCGCAGAGAATGTGAAGCTCAAGAAGATCGGACACGACTTGGAGAGCGAGCTGCGAATCGCGCGCGAGGAGAGCCACCGCATTGCCTTGGACCTTGCTCTCGCTCACAAGCTGTACGACACAGCCGAGAAGTTCGGTACCCAAGTCGACGATGACCGTGTCTGGGCGGCGCAAGCCTCTGTGGAGGCCCTTGAGGAGCGCGACGAGGCTCTAGATGAGGCGGAAAAGGCGCGCGAGCAAGTTGAAGCGTTGAAGGACGAGCTTGCTAACCTCGACCAACAAGCACACTCTGGACGCGCGCGCCGCTGAGAGGCGCATCACCACGCTCGAGATCGAGAAGGCCTGCCTCTCCGAGCGCTGGGAGGCAGCCCAGGAGGAGCGGGCCGCGATGGCTGCTGCTTGGAGGGACGAGACCGCTGGCTTGCGCGCCGAAGTTATGGCCTTGAGGGTGCAGTTACATGCTGTCGCAATGGAGCTTGCATCTGCAGCGATCCGCGAGGTCAGTTCTTTGTCAACACATGTGGATCATCGACTGACGTGTACTTACACACTCAGCGTTCGTTCAGTGTCGCGAGTGCCATCTGGTGCCGGGGAAAGCCAGGAGCGAGTGACTGATCCTCTATGATCATGGGTTGGTTCGGGTGCCATCGGGAGTGCGTGTGGGCGGTGTTTTCTGTGCAGTGAACCCCTGAGAGGACAGGGGTGGTTAGGTATTTGTACGAGTACGGTTGGTTAGTTGGTGATTATGCCTTGTTGGCCTTCTGCGCGGCGTCAGACCTAGCAAATAGAAAGGGAAAACGCACCTCACACTGAACATGGCTGAGTGATTGTATAAGGAAGGTCGCATGTTTACGCACCAATTTATCACCGCACTGACAATCGCTGAAAGGCGTCTGAAGGGATTCCATAGCGCAGTTAGTAGACAAGGGGGGCTTAAAGAAAACGGCGCCCGTCGCGGGCTTCTCGACGCACGGTTGGAGAGGAGGTCGAAAACCATTTATTGATTTGCAAGTAGAACACTGAGGGCGATGTAGACAGCAAGAGGGTAAGACATGGTCAGAAAGAGATCTATCAACGCGAAGATGGGCAGGGTAACGTCTCCTGGTGCGTGGTATATTCAAGTGGACCCAGACGGCCCAGGAAGCGATGAGAACGATGTATGAGGGGACGAGAGTGGTGTAAGAGAGGACAAAGATAACGTGGAAGGGGAAGATGGAGGTGTGGAGGGAGACGCGGTCACGAATGCCTCATAAAAGGTGGAAAGATCAAATGAAACAGGGGTGGGGGATGCGACTGGAATGGCGGCGGGGGGGTGCGCGGGCGGGAGGAGTTCTCCTCGGTACTGGTCGGATGGCATAGGGGGAAGAAAAAAGGGGTCCCGAGGGGGCAAAGTTGGCAAAGGGAGTTGGGTCGGAGGGAGGCGTAGCGTGGATGTCTGACCCTGATAGTCCTCCACCTTCGAGAACGCAGTGCTGAATGATATGTGGTCTGCCCATTGCTTCTTGGCCATCTCGGTAAGCTCGAGCGCCGCGTCTGAGTGCCGCTGCACTCGGAGATGGTTGGTGAGCACCGCCTTTTGTCGGCGGATGATGTGAAGCCGCTGGCGCCATCCTAGGCAGAGCTCCATGATCAATAGATGCAAAGAGAGTGAGGAGACATACCATGCGGGTGACATTTTCAGAGGGTTCTAGCCTTCCAGGGAGATAAACTTGACCAGATCCTTGACGGGGGGGGTGGGATAGGATGCCACACGGCTGGCTAGACGGTGGAAGGCGGTGAGAGACGATACCAAACTCAAGCACATTATGCTTACCCTTGTCATATCCACGATCGGGAGTGGAGAGACGGGGAGGGTGAAGGGGGAGGAGCATGATATGGTGACGGTAGCACGGCGGCATGGAGATCATGGTTGTCGTCGCGACGAGAGAAAGTGTAAGGTGAGCGAGGGGGAGGGAAGAACAGCCGTACCAAACTGCCCTGATTCGAAAGCATCTTTCGCACGAGATCGGGAGTTGAAGGGCGCGAAAGTGTTAGTCCCGCGCTTTAGTCCACTCGGCCTTTCAACTCTATTCCGTTTGCGCCAGCGACTATCAACTTTGGATGATCATGCAACCGCCAGATTGGACATAGATTGGACGTATTGCACCCATAAACCTGGGAGAAAGTCGAAAAAGTGGCGCGAGCCCGACCTTAGGGGGCAAAGTGGTTCACGTTACGGCGACTCTAAGGTAAGCTTGTTATTCTTATTCTTGGTGCAGGTCCCCGTTTTCGCGCGAGAATCAGCGTAGGAAAGTGGACTGGAGGATTGGCAGCTCACGCGTTAGCAGTAGTGCGTGCGGCGGCCGCTCTCGCCAAAAACATTGGACGCCCAATAATATAACAAAACGAACTGGTGAGGGGAGAAATTCCCGCGGGTCATTGATGTCTAAACTACGTCCCCCGAATGCCTACCCTTGTTCGACGGATGGTGAGTAGTCTTTTGATCCTCTGAAAATGCTAACCTGACAAGGACCGGCAATCGCGGCTTTC